>JAQIWD010000036.1:0-49563 GCA_034694825.1 Anurida granaria
ATTACTTAATGCATATTGATTAGATACTTTTCAAAACAGGTAGACAGATAATGAAATAATGACAGAAACTTTGTTATTTGTGTGTGAGTGACGGCGTACAATGTAAACATACGGGAATCGCTTGTTCACCGCAACCAACCGATAGAAACACCTCAAACCAAAACCGCTAACAGGATGTGCATGGCAGCCTCACTACTCTCTCCGAACGAACAATACCAAACATTATCGTATTTACATTTAGGAGAGTAAACTTAAACATTACTACTAAAATCTATGGAGGAAAGAGTTAAAGCCTTGCAAATATGGACAAGATAAGATAAAACTCACGTATGCCATGGCCCAACACCCACTCACGTCCAATCCCATTGTCTGTCAACATATTTGTGGTGCATACTACTCTGTCTTTCCCAAATAATTGAACAGTGGCATCTTGGCAAATAGAGACGAACACACTTTCCTTGAGGGCAATGAGTCAGAAACAGGACCCAATTATATAAGCCCAAATTTATCCAATAAGCTCCCCGAAACCAATTCCCAACTGTTTAATCAGAAACATAAGAGGGGTTTATTCATGAATGACTTCATGTCAAACACGATTTAAAAGAGAACCATAGTAAAATACTGATTGAATTGAAGGATCGATCCATCTGGAAACAATAGGAACGGAGAACTCTCGTACGTCTCGTGTTTTCCACGGGATTCCATTCCTTTCACCTTCATTACGACTTATCAGGTGAGGCAATGAATAATGCCTTGTCATTCCAGGATTCGGACGCTGCTCTCCGTTTGAGATGAACCTACAGTAGATAGTAGGAGAATAGATGAGATGATGGGATAAAGCTCCATGCCGATTTTTTCCCTGGAAGATACCGGGGGGATTAACTCCTAATCAATCATGTAGGTAGGTAGAAGTGGTATAAAGTTGATGAAACTGTTTCATCCAAACAATAATTTCCCCTCCGACAGAAGAATAAGAGAAGGATAGGAGGATCAAACTACTTTTGCACGACTCATCCTTATTTAAGTCCCATAGAGTGAATGGGTCCTTTGACTATCTCCAGAATACAATAATCAAGGTGTATTTAGTTTTTATACTCAACAGATTCTTTCCATCCCATTAGAATTCTACCCTGAGGCTCTTAGATTCCGAATCTCTTCCACCATAACTTAAGCCGAAGGGATCCTCTCCCCAGAAGGGTTAACACGTTTCACAGAAGACATTCTTATCTCCATCTACTCCTCAAGGGATGCCCATCGGAATCACAGCCCTCAGTCCCAAAGGACCCTTCCAACTTCCCTTACTACACGACCCTTATAATCCTAGGCCTCAACAAAAGCCGTTTAAGTAACACAA
Source organism: Anurida granaria (assembly GCA_034694825.1). Classification (NCBI taxonomy): domain Eukaryota; kingdom Metazoa; phylum Arthropoda; class Collembola; order Poduromorpha; family Neanuridae; genus Anurida; species Anurida granaria. The sequence goes on from JAQIWD010000036.1 coordinate 1,355, forward strand.
ATCATATCAGATTTTTTAGAGCCCTCCGAGACGAGAGCCCTTTTTAGTGACGCGTTACATTGTCTCCTCGGAACAACCCGGAATCCCTTATTCCCTTTTCTGACCCTTAACAAAGCTTAAACTTAGCGTGAAGTGGAGGAAGGGGACCCTTCCCCACCACCATCCCCATGAGCCCATGACAAGGGAATAAGGAAACACACAAAACAATTCCTTTCGAGCCTCGACCCTAATTTTTATCCCCAACACACCACAGTAAATGGAGCCCTTTGCGCCTGGTGGCCTTCCCTTCTGGACTGACTGACTGAGGAGGATTAGGATCAGATTAAGGTTCAGAGGAAATCAGCATGATCTCAGGGTCGGTCCAGCAGCCGAGGCACAGAAGGGGCTGAAATGAAGGGACGCCCGGTTTAGAAAAGAGGGTGAGGAAAGGAAGCCTTGGCAATAAGGGCTCCTCCTCGTCACGCCAACCCGCGACGGAGCGGGGACTTAAGCTAGGGAACTTAAATGGATCGATCAAATGAATCTCAATTCGTTCAACTGGATTTCCCTGGTCCTTCCAGTTGGTTCAGGGGAAAAAGGGCCCTTCCCTTCCCCATTCTCAATCTACTCCGCTATTATTAGGCCGAAAGAAGCCCATTGTGTTCTTTGAAACGCAGAGGGGATACAGAATCGCCTGAAATACAGCATTTGGAAAGTGAAAACCTCACTCTTCAGCTTCAGCTAGGATAGTTTCCACTAAACACGTCCAATCTACCCAAAGTATTCAAACAAAATGGCTCCTAAAAATTCATCCACCAATCCATACAAATAAAATGGAAATGACAGTTTTGAGAAGAGTACTAACCGCGACGACCGTCCGACCACTTCCACGCAATATGACTCCTAAGGACCAGCTACTACAAGGGAAGTAGTAAGTCCACACGCTTCTCCTAATGACATTATTATCTCAGCACCACCCGCGACCCACCAGCTACTCACTCACCGTCTGTCGAGTAGAGCATGTCAGGGAGGCGAATTACATAAAATTATGATGAGGATAGTTGATGAAGATCAGATGGATTGATTACTTTCCCCATGCAATAAAATATTGAATCAAAGGAAGTGACTCGCAACGTCCCTACAGCAGTGTCGGCAGTAAAAATCCGGACAAGCATATGGTTACAATCTTTTATCTTCCAGGAACATAAATGTCTAAAATGTTTCCAGCCCAACAGCAGCCGGGCCTGGAAAGGAAAGAACACACGAATGATTCACTCAATTCAATGTTTATCTTACAAAACTACCATCTCATTGGGGTAAAAAGGAAAAATAACGACTTCATTTACACTGAAAACATGTTAAACGCTAAAGACAAAACAAAACTTCGGCCCTTCCCCTTTATCCCACGGAGGCAACCAGAACTTAAAAATCCAGAAACAAAGATCTGCAAGAAGGCATTGGGGAAAGGAGACCAAACCAACTGATGAAATGCTCCGAATCCAATTCCAAGGAGAACAATTACCCTCTGACTGAACCTCCGTGAAAAAGAAAAGGACGGATCGTCATGGAACTTTGTACGGAAAAAGAAAAAGAACGTATAGGAATACATCTCCAATTCTATTCTTTTCCCCTCCCTTCAGAAAATTTTTGGGGTTCCTCCTCCTGTACCTTCCTTCTTCATCTGCTCCGCTTCTGGCATTTTTTCCAGGAACTTGTCACGGGAGGCAGTAAGGTTGAAGGATCTGAGGAAAGCAGGCTATGGCTATGACGAAAAGAAATCACTAGAACATACATGGGAAATTTATAACGGAAAACTTAAAGTAACATGGGAAGCCGCACCAAACCCTTTATTAGGAGCCCTTGAAAGTCCTTCCTAAGGAACACGATCCAGTTCCCTCGGTTCAAACCCAACCCATACAAGGGACAAAACCTCAATTCCAAAATGTTTGGAACAGGATCACCCTCAGACATCATCCAGAAGGGCAGAGTTGGTGAACCAAGAAAAAATATTCGTAAAAGATGAATTCCATAATAATAGAACAAGGAACAAGGGGACTGTAGCCCAAGCTCACTGCTCAATTGATCTTCATCATCCCATCCACCACTCTTCGGCTTCCCTCATTCTTTATAAAGTAAACACAAGAGGAGTTTGTAGAAATCAAAGAACTTAACCCTCATCATCTCCTGACATACGAGAACAGAATAAATTCAAGTTCAAGTGGCTATACTCATTCACATTCTCATCCCTCAATACCAAGGATTTGCATTGCAAATCCTGCATTATAAACTCAACAGTTTCCAAAGGCTTTTTTTTTACGTTTCATCAATGTTAATTTTGCCCGTAAATTCAAAGTGTTTAGAAAAGAACCCGGGAAATAATTGAAGAGAGAAAGTAAATTAAGGGAATACTGGTACATGGAGAGGAGACCTTGTATGAGTGAGTCAAATACTTAAAAAACCACGATGCCAAATATAAACAGAATTTAATACTAAAAGGAGAGTTTATGAGGGAAGAAGGATCAGCAGCAGAGAAAACTGGAATCTTCAAATCTGGCACAACGAGATGGAGGGTTTTGTAACGAAGGAACAAATCATACCTCGACCTCGTCGAGTCGTGATAGTTTGGCGGAACATAAAAAGCATGCGAAGTGGAAACATCCGCTGCTGAAGAAAAGGGATCTTTATAGCACTCCCCGAATACACGACTGACTATACCTCCATGATGGGCAGAGTGGTTGATGTCGGGTATAACAAATAGGCAGAAGACGAGGAAGTTGCTACAGTCGCATACTCCGCCAACTAACCAGAGAGACTCGGGAAAGTGGGAGAGAGAACTTTATGTTCAATGGGAGAAAGGAAGACAGCAAGACAGGAGGAGAAAGTAAAAAAAAAGGAAAGGAAAGAAAGCGTGTTTCCTAAACTTCAGAGAGAAAATGATGTCCCTGCCTACCGCTCGCTTAAAGCTTCCTTCCCAACGCAGCAACTTTTACAATTTTCCTTCACTTCCCTTCCTCTGCTGGATAAGAAAACTGGAAGAACATCCAGGAGGAGTTAAGTTTAGTAGATTCTTCTGTCGGGGCAGAAGAGTTCTCGTTACAAGAACAGAAGACGAGGAGCTTTCTATTTACATTTCCCCTTTTGAGATCAATTCCATCCTCCTTATCCCGCCCGCAAGAGTTCGTGGAACTTGGGAGGAAAGTGAAAATATAGTAAAACACTCTTCTGATCAAGGGACAACGACAATTTCCCTCTGTTTGTCTTCTTTCGGGAGGACGCTGTGCCGTAGCTTCGTAAGACATTCAGCTCAACCACAGGAAAAAAAAGTCTTACGTCCAATAGTCCTTGGAGGAATCGAATCCAATAGCCCTGGGAAAACTATTCGACCAGCATAATCTAACATCATCCCAATTCCCTCAAAAACTTTCTACATTCAAAGTTTCTAGAACCAAAGTAAATCGTCCCTCATCAAATCGTTCAAGAGTCATAACCGAGGGATGGTACAAAAAACAGCTAATCCCATTTGTCAGTCACCTCCTTCCCTTCATCTTTCAGAGTTAGTTAGTCGTCAAATTCGTATAATATGAACAACTCCTATGACCAGGAGTCTCTGTCTCACAGAGGGGAACATAAATCCCATTATCATGATCCTCCTAAAAGGAAAAGACAAACATTGGCCGAGGAGGCAAGTTCATTGTCATTTACCAACTACATCTTCCCCCCATATGCCCATTTAGCCTCTCCTGCAGAGATCTGAAGTAGCTAAGCAAAGTTAATAGCAGGTGCGTGTCGTGTCGTCACAACTCCCACACACAAGAGTCTTCTACCAATAAAATGACACTCGGCCAAAAGTGTTTGATAAGTTCACCCCCAGTCAACAACAGTTTCCATAAAAATGAGTTTATGGTACAAGAGTTAACATCAACCCAAAATAAATCTGCAACACTGCCAAGTCAGTTGAATTGATGAAAACGCAGGCGCGTAAATAATATCAAGTCTACATTGAATAAAAGTCGCATTGAATTGAGTTAAAACGTGAAAACAACTGCCGCCATTGATTGCATGAGCACTTATTAATTCCTTACAAGTGGCCAACTTCCGTGCGTGCTCTGTATACACACCTTTGCATTATTTGCGCTTGCACTGTGTACAAAGGAGGCAATGGCATAAAGCAAAGCAGGATTAAATTTAAGTTCCCGATTCCCAGGCGTAATTAGGCGAAATCATGTTTATAGAAATCTTAAATTACCTGTTTGTGCATCTCCACGTTGAGCCCATAAGACATCTCGTAATACTAAAAAGATCAAAAAGATAAAATCCTCAATTTCATCCAATCAACACCGGTTTCGTAATCAAAAGAAGCTCAAGGAAGCGTTTCAATTTTAGTATTTATTCCAAGAACCACACCATTACGAGCTAAATGTGTTAGGCTCGCCCAAGTGAAACCACAAACTTGTATGAAAATTTCTTACAGTTTGCACATGACACGTCTGCAAGAATGTATGGCAAAATGGCTGTAGAGCGTGGTAGCGAATAAACTTACCATAACATAATGTCGCTGCATCTCGGTCTTCTCTGTCGCCAACTTCTCACACTCCAACTTCAAACTGTAACAAAAAATGTGAGTTAAACATCAACATCCGTTCATTCATTTTGTTTTAACCAAGGAAAGAGTTTTGGCTAAAGAATTGAAAGTCAAAATAGGGAAAATCGCAGGTTCCCATACTGTAGGGGAAAAAAAGCATCCAAGAACCATTACTCAACAAATTAGCCTTGCGCTCTATTTCCCATATTATCCTTGTTAAAAAGGCGAAGCATATAAAAACTTGGAGGTTTTTCCCGTCAATTAACTTGTATTCAATCTATAAAAAAAAGTGCTGATTGAGAATTAAACGTTCTCGATAAGTGTGAGGGGTAATTATGCGTGGAATTTGAGTTGGAAATAATTCGTAAGAGAATGAGGGGGCAATTCATTTCCGAAATTAATTTAATAGGCCTTGTTTCATCTTAAGAGGGATGATTAACACTGTCACTGTCAAAGTATTATTAAGAGAATGGAGGTTGAGGCTAGGACTAAAGGGCCCTTTATTTCTGTCAGTCGAGTAAATTGAGAACGGGAAGAGGAGATGTGCTTGAGTTTCCTCCTCATCAACTCAACCAAACCGCATTACCATTCCAAATTCCCCACTACGCTTCTGCTGGAGCGCGGCTTGAGGTTATTGCGGTCGTCGTGGCTTGGAGGATGGGAACCTCTGAAACACGCTTGACATCCCTCTACGACTCATAGTGAATCTCTTGTTATATACATTTAGGACAACCAATTCTAACTCTAACCACCATAACATTCTGCACTTCTGCAGCAGCGTCCAGAGAAAATCGATCTCTCACAACTTGTAGACAAAACTCGGTTCAGGTATTTTGACTAGTTTCCAACTATACCCCACATGGACCGACATACGAATAGAGACCACTGAAAACTTTTGCCCCGAAACCCTAAACACAAACTTTTTTGTCTTTTAGTTGGGCCACTTTAAAACTTTGATTTTTTTTATCTCTCTTTCTTATTATATCTCCACTATGGTAAAGAAATAGTGTCATGGTGCTGCTATGCTATGTCATGTCACTCTAAGGAAACTGGATCACTTATGAATTTCCATCCAATATGAAAATGAAATCTAGCAGTGTGGTTATAGATTTGATAATTTGTTGGAAATTTGTGATACGTTGAGCGTGTCAATTGTGGAAGGCGAATGACTATTAATCGCCACCTTCACCCTGAATGCACTTTACCCGTCATGCTGCCATGCAGCCATGCTCAAGAGAATGAATCTAAACTCGACTTGACTATAATACTCTGAGGTTAGGCTGATGTTAAGGGGAGATGTTCAGGGAGGCATGGAAAGGTAGTGAGGATGAAGATGATTATATTTACATCACATATCTCATCGAGTCAACTTTGAAATAACACGTTCTGGTTCCTTGCGTCTTCCTTCTCACACGAACAGGAGAAGGCACAAAAACAATGAATAATCCCAAGTTCTTATACACTGCCGCTGTTCCTCCTCAATTTCCTGTCCGTCTTGGCTTTATGCTACCGGAATTAACTTTTTACCACAACAGTTTTGGTTTTTCTTTTGTGTAAAAAACCCTCAAATGGGAAATCCAATAATTAATTTACTACGAAACGCCTCGTCGTTGTAATCACGAGAGAATTAAAAAGGTGTTTCGACCGATTAGAAGAAGTGCTTGGCTGTTGTACTTGATCAAGTTCCACGATCGTGTACTGTACAATAACCCTTTGCTCCGGCTCCGGCCGAGGGATGCATTGTTATTTTTTGTTGTCTTTTTGGGGAACAACAACAGACAGCAGAGGAGTATTTGATTGGCGGATGGATGAGAGATTCTTGATCTTCTCCATCCCCATTATAAGAGCATCACTCATCCTACTTCATTTTTAAAAACACGGGGCCGACACCGAGTACTTACTTTAATCACAAAACAACATAAAAAATTGAACACTTGCTCTTCCAACATTTTTTCCCTCTCGTGATTTAGGGAGCCTGAGCAGATAATAAAACTCTTAAAACTCCTAATTTAATCATTTTGCCGCAAAACATTGCTACGATTTTTCGCCCATGGATCCTCCATCCTGTTTCCTGCCACTTGGATTCATGCTCCGAACTCCTACCCTCTGCTGAGATTTTTCTTTCAATTAATTCACAGGGCAAAAATAAACCACATTTTGAGTTTCCCTAATCTCCGAGTTCCCTCTTCCCAAACGACTCAAGTTTGGAAAATAAATGTGACATGTCAGTTGAAACCTACTTCGTTTTGTTACTCCCAAAAAATAACTCTGAATACGAGTACTCTTCCAGAGGAAAAATGTATTAAGGCAAGGGAAAGGAATAAGGAAAATAGAAGAACAGGAGTTAACTACGATTCTGAATGAGAGGAACCTTACGTGTGGTACTGGGCTTGAAGAAAATTGAATTCTTCTTTGATCCTTTCCAGGCTTTGGTCTATTGTGAACTTCAAGGGTCCTCCACCTGAAGGAGGGGCCTGTAGTGGAAACAAAAAAGTTATTATTACTCATCATTGTTGATTGTTAAGTGCCAACGTATACTTAAACTCCAGAATCTTCATTCTTAAGCATGTGACGACCTCTGATTAATCTGGCTGAGGAGATATTACTGAAAAGGCTATTACTGAAATGGAAATCAAGTTCAGAGTTTTATGTGTACTTACCCCAGCAGGAGGATGTCTGGTTGGTGCTGGGTACATTGCGGCGTATGGGGTTTGATAGAACAGTATTGCTCAAGGGATCGCTCGCGAGTAGCAATCCAATTCAAAAGTGTACAAGTGATGGGATGGTCGATGTGGTGGTGTAGTTTGTCAGGGTAAACGTGAAGTTCCAACAGAGTTCCCAATTCAATCAAATGAATTAAAAGCTCACTCACTCAACTTCACTGGAGAAGGAAAGAAACGAAGGACGAGGAGGAATCACAAGTCGAAACTTATTATCCAATTTCCGCCTGAGCTCATCCAATTTTCCTTGATAGTGGAATTATCAGCTGCTTCACTTAAGACGTAGCGTCCTTCTCCATGTCTCTAAGAAATAATACACAAGAGGCAGAGAAAATCAATAATTAAATGGGGAATAATGGCACGCCTGAATCCTCATGTCTCCTACTGCACAGCACTGTCACATTCCCCCCAATTCTTTCGTCAGCCGTGGGTTTGGATGGTGGTCAAGTTGAAATCTTCCCACTCATTAGACCTTAAGAGTCCATTACTTGGTTTACAGAAAAATTACATTTGGTGCTCCTATTTTTAAGCGTCAAATTCTTATCTTTTATGAATGAGGCTTAAGTGCCTAGTGCGAACGCAAGTGACGAGGCAAACAAAGAAAAGACAACGGAGCTGGCTGCCTAACTCTTCCTCGTAATCATTTCAACAATTCGGGTAAGACTAGTTTCAAATCAAAAACCCCATCACCGAGAGAGACCATAAAATATATAAACCTGTCTCTATTGTCAACTGTCAGGAGGCAACAATGTTGTTTTCATTAGACATTAATTATGACCCCTAACAATCAAACTTAATGATCATTGACCAGTAGTTTTAATTGCTGAGATTGGCAATTCAATTTCCGACTTTGTTCATTGTTTTAGGCCGCCTCGTTAACCTATACTGTAAAGCTGAACCCGAGAATGGAATAATAAAAGAGTTACCGAAATGAGTGGATCCAATCCGCATAGTGACGACGGTGCCTAGTGTCAATGTCAAGTGATGGTTTAAATCCGAATTCGGTTGATGATTCTAAGAACTCCGATTGATGATCCACAGAACAGAGAGAAACGAACACTTCCAAGACCAAACGGAAACTGAGGAGAGAATGAACGGGAAAAGAAGGAATTTGGATGAACCTTCTCTTTCTTCTTCCATTCTCTCCAAGTGGAGTTGGTTGGAGCGAAGCTTCCTCTTCTCCCATTGGTTCAAACCAAAACAAAATCCCAAAACGACCAATGCGAGACCTCGACCAAGCACCAAACCAAACCCCCATTCAACTCAACTCAACGTGGACTCAGGAAAGACAAGTTGGAAACACAAAAGAAAACCACCAACCCCACACTTGGGAACGACACAAACTACACCAAACTCACCCGCCATTTTCAGATACGGACAGAAAAAAACAAATAAAAACAAAAGGAAGGCTCATTAGTTCACCACACAGGCATGGACAAACTGAAGCTGCTTCAGTTAAAACAATCAAAATTTGAAAGAAACTAGAATTAATTAGTAAAATTAGAAAATATTAAATATACTAAAATAATAATCTAGAGACAATAAGAAATAGAAGGAGCGAACGAAGACTCGTTCTTCATGCCCATTGCTGTTGGGTCACGAACATTCCCATATCTGAATGCCCATGACGAATGGAGCGGGACGCTCCAGAGAGTCCAGCAGAAATTATTGCAAAGCTGATTTTGAAGAAGATGATGAGCAGTTGATTTTGTATTCTTGATTGAATTGATTTGGAGATTTGGACTCTGCCTGTTGGCAATTTTAATTCAAGTATCCTCTCTAGCGCAGTGGAGTGGAAGTCTTCACAACAGGCCGTAAGTGAAATAACATTTGATTTTTCTTGTCGTTTTATAATTGTTATGAATATTACTTGAAGAATTTACTATTGACGTCGTCGACGTTAGTTAGATTTGTAGCGCCAGCGCCGCATTTTCCAATCTTCCATCGTTTGGCTTAAATGATCGGTTAAGTTTGGCATCTTTGAGGGTTTTTAATAAATATAGTAACTTTTGGAACAACGCAAGGAAGGAAGGGAAATTGTTTTTTTTTCTGCCTTCCGGAAGTCCTCCAAGTCCGACACCGACGAATTTCATAAAAACTTCAAATTTTGGCAAAATTCCTTTCACCAGCAAGAATTCTAGGAACAGCAGCCCTACAATTTTGATACTAACTACCATTCAGTTTTTGACCGGTGATGGTGGGCTTCAAATTTTACATTCGAGCAACGGACGCTAACTCTGCTTTCTGCCATAATACGCACAAATCCTTGGGGTTACACGTTTAGTGCCTTTGCCCTGACGGTAACGAGAAGTATACCTTCATTTTGGGATGTGAGGTTTTAAGGAAAGGTCACCTTACCAGTTACACACTCACTCATGTTTAGATGAGAAATATTCAACTCAAATGCATATTGCAACAAATTATTCACCAGTTAGCCTTGGGATTGGGATGATATACCTCATGTTAAGCTTATGCATTTGCAGACAATTGGCTCATTGTAGTCAAAGCTGACGAGCTCGTTATTACATCAAATTATGTAGGGATTGTTGCTATTGCAATAATAGTGCTTAAAGGAGGAAGGAAAAAAATTATCAGATCATATCATCATTTCATTACACTTTTACACTTGAAATTTTACGTTCCTTTGAATAATAGGCTCCTTCAGTGTCCACTGTGATTGTTTTCATAGAGGTTAACATTGTGCGCCACCTTTGTATTGTATTAATAATTCTGTCAGTCAATTCTCTTCCCATTGTTTTGAGGATTCTTTGACAATAATTTTTTGTGTACCACCGAGCAGAAACACTACTTAAAGTCCGCAAGCTTCTACACCATTTCTTCTTTGAACATGTCTTGCAGATCCAGTGAGAAGAACCAAAAATATACCCATCCAGCTTAGACGCATATCTATCGGACAGTGATCCCATAGGCCAAATGTCAATACTCAATTAGAATATTTCGGAGTGTGATATATTGTAAGTAAAATCTGCATTATTTATTTACTATTTTGACTTTGTAAAGTGTTGATGTTGACTGGGATTTACCACAACCTCATCACGACCAAAGGAGGCTTTGTTTGCGCAAGAAGTTCGCTAATTTTTTTATCAGCTCCTTGGATTCCGAAAATCCGCACGTGTGGACACGAGTCGAGAAGGAGGAAGGACGCTGTTGTTGTTGATGTTCTGATGGTTGCTGCCGTCATCGTTCGTGGATAATAGGAATATCTAAGCATATTCCTTTTTCTACGCTGAAATCACCCAGTCCCCTCTAATAACAATTTTCACTGAAGCAAGAATTAGTAGGGATTTATCAGGAAGTCCATGGAGCAAAAGCAGTGAGTTTTGCTAAGCTATACATAGTAACAAGAGGAGGTCTCTTTCTTGGATTCATATAGTAGTAGCTGGGTTTTGCCTTGAATTTATTCGATGAAGTTTTTGCCCAAGCTTTGTTTGGGAACAGACCCAAGCATCACATCATCATCTCCTCTGCTCCTGCTGCTATGTTAGTGAACGTGAGTATTCGTCCAACTGTGCATGTGCTGTAGGATCGATCCTTCCAATATTAGAAAAGCAACCACTTGAGATTTAGTAGACAACAACCCTACAGCCAGTCAGTCACTAATAATCCTTAGTTCAGCAGTGAGTCTACTCATCAGTTCCATTTTTCACGTTTACGTTATTACCAGTTTTGAACGAAATTTTTCGCCAGTTCGTCGTAGCTGACTTGTGTCTACTGTTAATCCTATTTCCCAAAGTGCTAAATATTTTGACTTTGTTATTATTCAACTAGAAAACTCTTTACTGGAGAATTCAGAAGAAACTGGAAAATAGGAAATGAGTCATGGAGCATCAAATCTTTGACGCTGCCTCCCACGGGAAACTTTACCTTATAAAGGTAAGCAAGTACTTTTTGTTAAGAGTCGTTCGTAGACGTAAAAGTTTACATTACACGACTCCTTTACCTTCGTGATGAAACTGAGGTGTGATGTAACGTAATAGTGTAACCGCACAGACGAAATCTTTGCAACATGTCGATGCCTTCGCTATTACTCCTCAGTCTTTCTTCTATGTCCTAATAATGTTTAATTTTAAACTTTTAGAATGTGCTGGAACATCGACCTCTTACTGAAAGACTGCAATTACTTTCAAGCAAAACAGCGGGAGCAACTCCACTCATTGCAGCATGTCGGAACGGCCATTACGATGTCGCCGAATATTTGATCAAGACTTGCGGAGCAGATGTGGAACTGGTCGGATCAGGTAATCACGTACTTAAATTTTAATTTACGTGGAAATCAATTTTCTAATTTATACTTTCCTTCTCCTCATCAGTCTATCGCCAAATTTTCTCAGAGGTTTCGGTTAATTTCCCAATCTCCGCGGTTCTAGCCTTTGATTCGGTGGAAAAGTGTTGTGCTCATTCTTAGCATTTTCTTGGAAACGAAGGTGGATTTTATATTTAGACTTCCTCCAACTCAAGGCAATGGCCATGAGAAGTGCGTTGACAAGGGTTGAGTTGAGGGCAGAATTCCTAATTTAATGTATGTGATATTTTCTTCGTCTTTCGAAAAAAATTAGTTCACATTCTTAGAAATAGTTCGAATTTCAGTTGAGTAGTCTGGGTCAGGGAATCATGTTGGTAGGCTGGACAGGGTCCTAACATACGAGTCAACCCCAATTCAATATCAAATGTCCCAAGTGGGATTCCCATATCTACGACGAGATAGGCGGATAGGCCTGCTGTGTCATAATCGCCTAATTTCAAAATATGAAATCCAGTAAACTGTTTATTATTCTAAATTACCCTAGAATTAATAATTGCAATCTAATCAGAGTCTTGGATTTATCTACTGGCATCACGTAATCCTCACGTAACGGTTTTTGCGCCTTTATTCCTCTGCCCCATTCCCTCATTGGTTACGGGTTACTTTGCTAATTTTCCAAACATTGCGTAAATGTCAACACATTTAAGTTATACAGGTCGTTTTAGTGCGCTTTAGGAATAGCGTGTAGAAATAACCGGAATAATACACAAATCTTTGTTGTCTTTTGGGATGTTGGGAATTGGCCAAGGTTCATTACTCGGAAGCACGATTTTTTTTTGTTCCGAGGAAAGAGTTGAATCACTTTTTAATTCTGAACTGAAGATAGCTCATAGCTCACTCAACTTTGCTCACTGCTTGGCTCTGGCTCCTCTGCCTGGTTGGCTGGTTTTAAGCGTTTGAACTGAAGACAAAAGCCTGGTTGGCTGGGTGTAGTGTTATGTCTCATCTTTACTATTTCGAGGAGAATGGCATAATAAAGCCTCATTGGTTTTCTATTTCAAAGGATGAGTTAAATGCCCTATCACCAGTTCAGTCAACTCAATCGTTATGATTTTAGTGATGGGTTTACTAGACCTTTTTTATTATTATGAGTCGCGGTACCATGTCGATCACTCGAAACCTTTCAAGGATTGGGAATTGGTTTACGGAACGATGAAAATATACTTTCTTTTTAGAATATAACGATACGGCAAACGGACGTCTAGAGCACCTAGGATTGAACGGGAATCTCTTAGATTTAAATCCTTGGATGACGAAGTTTTCATTTTAGCTACTTTCTCACGCTAATAGTCCGAAATTTTGAATAACGCATTTCCCAAGGAAATCATCTTCTAACTCCTGCAGGCATAGATATCCTTGTAATCTTCATTGCTACGCATTTTCTCACAGAACTACCTTCTGGTTCCATTCCAGTTTCAGCATTTGAATTGCAATTAATTGGCAATGGAATAATAAATATCCTTAAATTGCCAAACCCACATCTCTTATATAACAAAAAAGCGCCAAACCACCATAACCACTTTACCACATGATCAACTTGAGCTTGTAGCATCCCTCATCCTACTAAACACGTACAATTAGCAACAATGAAAAAGATGGCCAAGGTCGTTTGTCAAGGATGAGATGAGGATGCCTTACTAAAATTGTGATCCCATTTTCTTTGTTCAACCCAAAATCTTGTTTTTATTCCCTCCCCATATTTACTTTTTTTGAGCCTCAGCTCATGTGATGAATCACCAACTTCTAAGAATTTTTAAAGCAACATGACAAGAATACCAAAAAAGCAAGGCAATAACAAAATGTAACAACAAATGAATCACAATGGTAGAGATGGTTCGAAAGGATTTATCATTCCTTTGTTTACAAATGAAACCTTATTTACATCTTAACATCTTCATTGATGTATTCAGGGCTCTACTGCATGTAGCAATGACAAAATCCTGTCTGAACTTTGTTCCTCTTATTGCATTTGCACTTGCTGACATTTGCTGATTAATGGGAATGTCCACAAAGTCTCAACTTACTGTAAAATGGACGGAAGTCCTTTGTTGGCAAAGAAATTCTTGGGTTAAACTGAATTCGCTCAATTTGGAAGGAAGTCGAAGTTTAACTGAATTACAATTAACCTAAAACTCATCTCAGGTGAAACAGCATGCGGAGGAAAAGGAATTGTCTGATTCATTTTACTGTATTGTGATTGTGAAACAATTTATGCTGGCAATATGAGGCGGCGCAAGTTGGATGGTTCTGTCGTTAACTGTTTTTTTATTAATAAGTTTGATGGAAGTTTGATTGTGATGATGATTCCCTTGTAAAATGAAAATTATGGTGAATTCGTTTGTGCCTAAATTAAGCAAATTTAGTTTTGACGTTACGCTAACACGATCTTTCTTTTGTTGTTTGCAGTTGTGTTTGATGGTGAAACCATTGAAGGCGTCCCTCCTCTGTGGTAAGCACTCGCTAAATAATTATTTATCGTGACGAGATGACGCCAGGTAAGGAATCTAATTTTAATTAACCTTTCTGCTCTGAATTTAGGTGTGCTGCTGCGGCCGGTCACCTAAGAATAGTCAACCTGTTGGTACAAAACAATGCAAATGTCAACTCAACTACAAAAACTCTTTCATCCCCGTAAGAATGATTGTGGCTTTAGGTCATGATTATGTCAAATGATGTACTTGAACGTAAACTGATCTTGTTACTTTTCAGTCTTCGGGCGGCTTGTTTCGATGGTCATTTTGAAATTGTACAGTACCTTATCCAACATGGCGCGGGTAAGTCAAGATGTCAGCGCTACTCCTACTCTGGATTTCAGTTTCCATTTTTTCGTGGAATTAATTCTCTTCTCCTTTGCAGATATTGAACTGGCGAACCGACATGGCCACACCTGCTTAATGATTGCCTGCTACAAGAACCACTTCCTCATTGCAAAGTACTTGATTGAAAAAAGTGCAAACATCAATCGGAAGAGTGTAAAGGCAAACACGGCCTTGCATGACTGTGCAGAGTCTGGAGCTCTCAACATCATGAAGCTCCTGCTGGCCAAAGGAGCTCGATTCGAGTCTGATTCTTATGGAATGAGTCCCGTATGTTTACTAATTCATTATCACTTAGTTCATCTGCATGTCGCATTGCTCCAACATTTGTCTGCTATTTTTTTTTGAAAAGTTATTCGCTGCTGCCGTAGCTGGTCACGCAAATATCGTGGAGTACATCATCGGTCTTCCGCACCTGGTTTCATCGAAGGACAAGATTGATGCCCTCGAACTCCTCGGAGCGACATTTGTGGATAATAAGAAAGATATGCTATCTGCCCATCGCTATTGGAAGAGAGCACTCGACTGGAGGTACATAACAGTTGGTTCACATTTGACAATTCCAAATACAAATGGTCACTGATTTCTTTTTGAAATCGTAAATTAGGTATCGAAAAGGAAAGCTTCTGTATCCGAAACCGAGGAAACCGGCACCAGTCTATGAAGGAAGATGCGAAGTAGACAAGTATGAGGAGCTGGATGAGTTAATTTCAGATTTAGGTGAGATAATGTTAAACCTTTGTCACTTTTGCAAGTTAACTTCCTGAATTAATTTAATTTTGCTTTTATTTCAGATGAAATGCGAATGCAAGTAAGTTGTCATTACTTTACCTGTGAATTATTCTATCCTTGCTTCATTGCAACTTAATTTTATTTTTAAATTTCCTTTAATGTAGTCATTGATGGTTCGTGAGCGAGTGTTGGGTCCTTCTCATCCTGATACTTCATACTACATTCGATACCGAGGAGCCGTCTATGCAGATGCGGGACAATTTGATCGCTGCATTTCTCTCTGGATGTACGCTCTGAATATGCAACAGGTAATAATTTTCATTGCCGAATTTGCGAAATTACCTCAACTCTACTACATTCTTTTCTTGTTGCATGCGTAGAAAGGATTGGGCTTTGTGATACTACACAATATAGTTCGTCTCGCTTTGAATTGCACAAAGTTATGCACTGGTGGAGTTCCTTTTGCGTTTCGTAATTCATGGTCACTTAACGTTTAACTTGTTTCTTATGCAGAGAATGCTGTCACCTCTGAGCCCTCTAACACAAGGCTCCTTCCTCTCATTTGCGGAACTCTTCTGGTTCATGGTCGGAGAGAAGAGAAGCACGTTCTACCCGCTCCCTGTTCTAAAATTCGATGATGCTTATGAAGTCTTTGCAAAAGCTGTTACGGAAGTAAGGAAATTCAAGGAGATCTATGGACGTATCAATTACTACTTGGCAATCCGAAATTTGACATTGGAATTACTGATATTTCTCCAGGTCAAAAATTCGCAAGAACAACTGACTCGAATGAACGAGCAACATCGAGACATGTCGTCTTTCCACCGACTCCTTGTAATCACTATTCAACTCATGACTGTACTCATTTCTGTTCCCAAGTCTCCAACGGAGGATTTCAAGTTTCATAAGGTAAATACATCGTTCAAGGGAGGGACGTTGGAAATGAATTCAATTTTGTCAATTTATAATTCTGTCGGGAATAGACTGCTTACCAACTCGTAAAGCTGCAACCCCGAGGGACACAAGGATGGTCATTTCTTCACATCGTTTGTTCTCAAAGTTCAACGGTTGGAAGATTTGCACTCAAGAATTTCCCTGTTCACAAGGTAGGTCCTAATTGCACTCGTCAATATCCTCTCACGTTTTTCTCATCTCTGGTTCTTTGTTGTTCACCCCAGACGGTGGAATTTCTCGTGAGCGTGGGAGCAGATGTGAACGCCCGAGATACAGATGGGAACACGCCGCTACATATAGCCGTTGAGTCAAAAGCAAATTGCTCTGAGCTCATCCAAGCTCTCCTCTCGTCAGGGTCTCATTTGGATGAGACGAATAACATCAAGGAAACGTTTGAGGACATTCTAAAACGGAATGGAAATTCCCAACTGCCGGAAATTGATAGGATGCCCTTCACGAGTCTCAAGTGCTTGGCTGCTCGAGTGATTTCCAAGGAGAAGTTGAAATACCAAGGGATTGTACCTGCCTCATTAGAAGCTTTCCTCCAAGTACACTGATCCCTCATTTCGCTCCATAAGCGTCAATCACTTCTTTTCTACTTTGCTCTTTGCCGAGAGCTTGGCTCAACTGCCTTATGCATGCGCCGTACTTCATGTACTTCTAGAAACCCAACTCGTCCTGGCTTTACAAAAGCCGACCTTTGACAGTTGTAAATGGCTGTTATCAGTAAATATTACCTTGTCGGAGCGTCGCACAAAAAACTGGAAAGGAAATTGTTCCTCGCTTAATCTAACTATAATTATTAATTAAAATGAAGGTAAGACTTATTTCGCTATTATTTCACACGAATTTTCTAAATATACTTTTTGGGCCGTTACGCTCTGCCACTGTCCTTCCTGTTGTCGGGGGTTAGTGCAAACAAAAAATCTTCGGAATTGGTGATTCTCTTGCCATAAATTTCTATTTATGAAGCAATGTGATTTCAAAGTCTCTTAAGATTTAGATTACAATTAGTTTATATTATACTCCATTAGGCTAACCTAATCATGATTATTTCCCTGCGCGACAATTCGATAAGTTAATTATTGCTAATAGCATAGCGTAAAATGTGATACAAAAATGTAAAGAGTTTATTCTAAATTGATTCGCTGGAAGCTAAATTTCTTAAATCCCCGTATTACCGTTGGCAAAGAACGAGATATTATATTAATTACGACAAAGGAAAGGAAGCTGAAGGGAATACATTTTAAATGTATAGGGAAGAAGAATCATTTTAATTAATCTTATGAGCATTTCTGGGATTCAAATATTGTGAGGAATACAAAGTCACATCCGCGAATATTCTTCACTTCCATCAATGTACCTAATAAATACTACCAGGATTTTAATCATTCGTATAATATTCTTTGTCTTATTGGGTGTCCCTCAGGTTGTTCCACCATGTGAAAATTTTCTGTACAAGGAAACGT
The DNA here is from genome assembly GCA_034694825.1 of Anurida granaria. Lineage (NCBI taxonomy): Eukaryota > Metazoa > Arthropoda > Collembola > Poduromorpha > Neanuridae > Anurida > Anurida granaria. The sequence goes on from JAQIWD010000036.1 coordinate 18,931, forward strand.
TTTTCAGCTTCGGATGCAAAAGAATAGGAAACAGAACTAAGGCAAATCTCCTTTAGTTCAGAAAAGGCAGTCGGAACGATTTCTAAAAACTTGAGGTATTCGGCAGTGAGTGTGGTGCTGAAGACGCCAGAATCATCCGTCTGAAACGAAAACAGCGAGAATGAGTTCAATCATTGACATCTGAAAATCTTCAGTATTCAGCCTATACTTACGCAGAGAACAAATGGGACTCCTTCCTGGTGAAGCACTCGGACATAATGCTGCTCCATAGACTCGCTAACGCCTGACATAACGTTGGAGGTTATGCAAGCCTCTGTAAAAACATGTAACGACAATGTTAAGAACTAGAAGAATTTTGACATGGGGGCGTGTTAGCTGGACTTGCCTATTGGAATTCTCTTTGCCTTCACCAATTCCCATTGCGCCGGCGTCCCACCGAAACTCGGATGAATGAAGAGCCCATGACCCAGTCGCCCAATCCCATCAAACTGAAGTAGACGATCCGTTTCTTCTAAATTTATAACCTCTGGGAGATGGCACGTAAGTTTGAGTCCATGATCCTTTGCTTTGGACAAGAGTGGAAGTATCCAAGAAATGTTTCCCTTGATCGGATCCCCACTCAAATCCACTCCAACGACAACGTCTGGGTATTCCTTGAAGAGCTCAATTGCCAAATCCACATTCTCAGCACCCTCTGCTGCTCCCTTCTCACGATCAATTGAAATTATCAGTTTCACGAGAATTGAGGCTATCTGCTCCTTACATTGCCTAGAAGAGATGATACTTGCGTTATCATAACTCAGTTCACAAACGCCACAAATCTGAAGTAAAGTGAAAAGAATTACATAATTCCAGCGACCACGGCCTCCAAATAGCTTCTCTTCGATGGAATTTCAAAAACTTTTTTTGGCGTTGTCCGAAGCTCCAAGTAGATGACATAATCTTCTGCAAAATCATGAATGACATCAACGGTGACCTTTCTTAGGACTGCCGTCGTTCGTATCACATTGTGTATTTGCTTGAATTTTGTGAACCAGCTGGAAAACAATGAACATTTACAATCTTTACTCTAAAGTACTAAAGTTCTATCTTACTCTGCGAATGTCTGAGGTGATGCCAGTTGGAGAGACGGAAGACTGTGACCCTCCATGGATTCATTGTCCGATATCAGTTCTAGCAAGGTTGCATTGGAAATGCTACCATTCAGATGAGCGTGAAGCTCCTGCCAAAAAGAGAAAAGAGAATAATCAATGTCATGAAATTTTCAAAGTTAAGTCAATAACGTACCACTTTAGGCATATTTTTTACCACATCTTCGATTCCCATTGCTCAGAGAAATAGCTCAGCAACGATTTCCAATTCCAATCTACAAATGGATGAGAAGAAGAGAATCTCCGGTTTGTACGACGCGAGTGAAGAGGAAGAGTTCGTTAGTCAACAGCCAGAAAAATAATAGAACTAAAGCTTAAGTTGCAAATAATTACGCAATGATGGTCCAGAACTTATCAATCCATTACCTCCCAATCCTTTGTTCATATCAAGTTTATGTACGTACCAAGAGAGGCTGACGAGACGAGTGATGAGGAGACTCAAATCTGCTTGGCACTTAACTTCGCTTCGTCCACAGCCTCATATAAACTGAGCGTAGGGCTGAAAGAATATTTTTACATTAAGAAAATACTTCGCTTTCAAATTTTTCAAATTAACTCTCAAGATGGTTTGAGACTTGACTAATTGAAAGGACCAGCTTCTAGTTTTCCCTTTCTCGGAAACATCAGTCAAGGCCTTTGAACTTGAAGGGAAGAGTGGATTCCTGATGAAGGACAAAGGACAAGAAAGGCTTCTTCTCAGTTCCGAATGAAAACAAAGAATGCCATCTCAGAGCATTGTAATCCCGCAGAGCCCTTACAGAGATATTGACGGAGATGATGAGGACCTTGGAAATCTACAATCCACTGAAACAGAAAGGTAGGCTCATTAATGATTCTTACCTTTTACCTTTGACCTTGAGGAATTGCTTGATCAATCGGATTGAACCAACGAGGCGAATGCGGAAACCTTCACCTTCCCCAAACAACTTGGATTGGAATCATCGGATGTAAATTCGTCGGATCTAACCCGCAAAAGACTTGCACTTCCTTGCCGTTCCTAATCGTCGCGGAGTTGAGCGAGCGAGTCCTCTCGAACTTTTCAGGATTTGAGCTAGCAGGCTGATCAAGATTTCAGGCCGCTATGGTGGACGGACAATACAACGGCGGAAGGAAGTTCCAGTGAATGCTTCCAGCGGAATAAGTGCGAAATAAACGTCGTTATTCGAGATGGATAAATTGGACATAAGGGAAGGAGACCCGCAAGTTTTATTTAGTAATCTGATAGACCCGAATTGAAAGAAATTGTTGGAAATTGTACAAGTACAAATAACTGGAAAATCCTCTCACAGTATCCATCTAAATCTGGCAAAGTGTTCGAAACGGAACTGCACAATTTAGTTGGGGAAATCCCGATCAATAAAATGGTTGGAATATTTACAAGTTGAAAAGTTCAATTGGATTGAAACGGAAATGGATTTTTTTTTGCAAACCCCCAAAGGAAATGAATGACTGAAGAAAGAAGCCTATTCCTCTAAATTAACTAAACTTGTAACAAACAGGTCAATAGGTCAGAAACCTCAAAATGGAAACGAACCAACAAGACACTGTAAAATACCTAGAGTAAATTCTTATGGTTCTTAATAAAAAACCTTTTTCCTTTGTCATTTCTCAATTCAATTTAAAAGAATAGGGGAGTGTGGAAGGAGTTCAGAAATCCGTTGGCTGTTGAAGTCTCCTACACATGCTGATGCTGGGGAAAATCAAAAACAATACGTAAGTTAAGCCCCGAATAACCAAACAATCCGGTAGCTCCAGCATCAGCTATCATTCATAAAGAATTTGGCAGAAAGTCAATCATCCGCATCGTTGTCGACCGACTCAAAAACTCCTGCGCCCAGAAACAGTGGACAACGCTTGTGAATTAATGAAAGAATCGACTCGACCTTCTCTGACACATTTGGATGATCTGACTGACACATGGATGCCCATTAGGATCGAACGGCAGCTCGAATATCTCCAGCGTCTACCCAACAATAATCGTACAGATAAGTTTTTGACTCACCTTCAAAGAAAGCGGACGTCAACGATTCTGCCATCCACTCGTGATTGATCGAAAACTTTTATCGCCCTTTCAGCGTCTCTCTCGTTAGAGAATCGAACAACTCCAGTGTTCTTATCCTTCATTTCCGCATATAGAACCTCGCCGCATTCACGAAACTTGGATTTTAGCATTTGCCAGGACATGTTCGGCGGGAGCTGTTAGAATGAAAATTCTACATGAGTTCATCCAATTCTGGAGCAGAAATCGTACGCAATTACTTACATTGGTGATGATACATGTGTTTGATGCTGCGACTGCATTCCCACCGTTCCCATTTCCAAACTGCTGCTTCTCTCTCTGGTAGGCGGTATTATAATTTGCACTCGGTGTGGAGTAAACAGATGTCGAGTATCCATAATCCCCACCAGTAGCGCCGCCAGCACTTAAAATCAGTTACAGTTAAGCATACAAGGTAGACCTCACATAAAATACAATTCTGGGAAAGGAATCTAAACCCTCCTTACTTTTGAAATTGAGCCGCTTGTCCAGGACCCGATGCAGATCCAAGTGAAACTCCTGAGTTTTGAAGCATTTGGTTCATGCTCAACTGATTTGCTTGTGCCTGTGCCATGCCCAAGTTCCCAGCCAATGAATTGGTTCCAAACTGGGATTGTGCTGGGCCACCACCACCGTATTGATTTCCACCTGGAGTTCCAATTGCGCCACCAAATTGATTTACATTTGCTTGGGCGTTGTTCAGCGCTCCACCAAGGGACATTCCAAAGGCATTCGCCCCAGCAGTTCCAGCAAGATTCATGGCATCCTATAGTTTTCAGCTTGTAAATTAGCAATTCATTGTCAAGAACAAGAAATAACTTTATGAATCTTGATCAGCTTACAATTCCTTGGGTGCCCATGATCCCGGAAGCGAGTCCCAAATTCATCCCACTCATATTCATTGCTGCCAATGCGTTTGCATTCGTCACTGCGTTAGTGAGTGATGTTGCTGTTCCACCAAGGCCACTGCCCAAAACTGCAGTTACATTGCTGACAGTGTTGTTATTGGAGGATAGCGTCCCTAAACATAAAAGTTTCTTGTATTTTGAGAAAAGATAAAGCAGAGGAATTAGAAGCCGAATTCTGATTTGACTCACTGGAAACATCGACGAGTGGTTGGCCATTGAGTCCAAGGCCCATTCCAATCCCCTTCAGTCCATCCGGATAACGTCCCTTGATTAGTTCGTCAAGAGGGTCAGAGAGCCGATCCATCCGAACGTGTAAACGTCTCTCATACAGCTCCTGATTGTTGAACATTGCTGTGAAATTATTACAATTTGTAAAGTGATTTCGTAAAAAAATGCTTCAATATTCGTCCCAAAGTAGACATAAAACAGTGTAAACAGTTACAATATAAACTTACAAATCGCTTGAATTGCTTCAACAGGATGTTCAAACTCGATCGTGCCATGACCACGGCTCTTGCCATCCTTATCCTTGTTCACATCCACATTAAGAACTTTGCCAGCCAGGCGGAAAACTTCCCTCAGCTTCTTATCGTCAACTCGAAATTCCAGCTACATTAAAACGAGAAAGTGAGGACTATTCAATTTTGATTATCGCACATGACTAGTTGGATTTAGTCTTACATTGCTAACAAAGACGCGTGAAACTAGCGGACCCTCAACTCCCAAGCTTTCAAGAAACTGTTGACTCAATCCATAGGTGTTTCCATACTTCCACCCAGCTGAAGAGTTTGGTGATAAAGATTCTCGTCGATGATCCCAATCCCGTTCTCTCAGACGAATAGGTGAACGGTCTCGATTATCCCGTCGTGCGGTGCTAGGAGTTGTAACAATCCTACCAGTTTTATCTCGCTCCACGTCATAATCCTGCGAGAAAAGTAATGTAGATCTTTCACCAATCGACCCAATTCGGAAACCCCATGCATCAAATCCCAAAATGTTCGCTCCCACTTACCTCTTTCACAACAATCTTCCGTCCTGAGAGCTCATGGCGATGCATTTTCTCTATTGCCTTCTTCGCGAGTACATTGTTCTCGAACTCAATTATCCCACAACCACGAGGCTTGTCACTCTCATCAGTAAAAAGCTCCACGTATGCTACTTCACCAACTGTGAACAGAGTAATGGATTAGTCAGTTTCATTTTGAAAGCGGATGTGATATTTTTATGTCGAATTGAAATTAAGGCTTCCTTCTCAAATTCAGGGAAGATTGCCTAATTTAAATTAGGTTATGTTTGGAAGCAATAATTTAGAATGAAGCAGTTTTCATTTGCTGAAAAGAAGGCTATCTTTAACTTAGCATTGTTATTTGTATTTTGAGAGATGGGTGGATAGATTAATAACTTACTTTCCTTCCGAAACAAATCCTTCAGATCTTGCCAACGAACGTCGTAGGGAATGTTGGAAATATAAACTCGTTTTTCGGCCACGCGGGCATTCGCCGGGCGATCACGAGAGCGGTCCCTTCCCCTTGACCTGGACCTTTCGCGATCGTTAGAACGGCTCCTTGACCGATTACGGGCTCGCCCACGTTCTTGCTCTGCAAAAAAAAAATAGGCGATTTAGATTCACTTTTTTAGTTCCAAAAATACTGAATAATTCAATACTTTAGGTTAGGACTTGACTTACTTATCATTTCACAGTTCGGTACTCGGTGCGGCCGGGACACAGACAACGTTACTTGATCTCCCTTTCCACAACACCACTAAACAAACTGGCTTTAACTGTAGTATAAATACTGAATGAATATAAATAAATCTTAATCAACTTTTATAATAAATTCACACCGTTTAGGGCTTAAACTTTTCTGGAATTGGAATCTGGAAGTGGAAAAAGAGAAATGCCAAAAACACAAACAAGTTCCACCGACCGATCGACGCACTAAACTCAAGCCGATCTGCAAACCCCCCACTTTTCACGCCAAAGCAGGAATATTACAGAGATGGGCAGAAATGTAGAACTGATTTACAGACATCCAAAATTCAAAGGAACAAAACAAATTATGATTTGTCTTAACAAATGACTACTTAATTAATTTGTACAAATCTGCCTAGTTTACAGAAAATAATGCCCCTTTTTCAATTGTATCTGAGTTATTTGCCCATCCATAGTACCGCCGCGGCCCGAATGTGAAGTTGTCCATTTCACCATTTCTAGGGTTCGTTAAGCGAAGCGAACCGACGACGACGCCGCTTGCGCTTCCACTACTGTTGATAAATTTTCGTGAGTTCCCGCCTGGCGGTGGAGTACGCGTCAAATCCCTGTCAAAAGCCTCGCACTTCTACAATTCCAGCCAATCTCACTTTATCAAATGTGGTGGTAAAGAATAGAATAGAAATTGCCACCCACTCTTAAACTCGGTTATTTTAAATTTGTTTACATTAATCGTATTTTTGTTTCTTTCAAGCTTCCGGACGAGGTCAGAGAAAAACTGAGGGCACATCATCGAAACTTAACCTGTTTGTGAAATTTCTTCTCCAGGGAACGAATATTTTTGCTCACTTTGCAAAGCGTTGTGTCTTGCTCAGTTTCAAATTGAGCTTATCTCTACTTGTCCAAGTTCAAAGAACTTGTGATTTTTTCTCAATCAGTTGTGGGGCAAAGCCAGATTCTCCAAAATCTCAAAGATACTCCGGTTTGATTTTAATTAGACTGTAGTCGATGCTCCTTAAAGTAAATAATCAAAAACAGAATTAGTTAGGATGAACATTGATGCTGATTAGGTTGATAAATAAATATTGGGGTCTCTCTTCGTCCCTCTTCCAGCAGGATTTGCTTTCCTACATCATCCGGCAACTAATTTGTATGTTATAACCAGAATGTTGAGGAAAATTAATGGAACTGGAAAACAAAAATTATTCGTAGTTCAGTCAATGTAGTTTTCAAATATGTAAGAATGACGTTGACGTTACGTACATTTCATAACTGTTCGAATAGAGCGGATTAGATGAAGGATTTGAGTCTTAGTATTTGATTGTGAATTTTCTCCGAATCCGTCCGCCTGAATTGTAGACTTGATTCCCCAACCGTCTGAAATAGAAAATAGAATGTAATTAGGGCATACTTTAACGACAGAGGAACAAACCAAACAATTTAATTTTACTTGATTGACAATTGACAGACTACTTCACTACTTACACCTAGCCAGAAATCGCTCCTCACTGAGTACACAGACGGCATTAAGACACAAGAGAGTAGCTTCAAAAAGGTTCCAAATTGTGATTGTCATTCTCAAAACGGGTGAAAAGAAGAATGACCCTTGACCTAACTTTAGAAACAAAAATTAAACGTGTCAAAACTAAAGTTTGTTGTCTTGACTTGGCAGAATTTTAATTCGTCATCTGTTCTACAGAAGATTCATACAAAATTGGTTCTTCCCGCGTTGGGTTTTCAAGCCGGGGCATGTGAAACTTTCATTGATGATTTGACCTTTCGCTTTCTCTTCGTTGAACTTTCACTATCAGCACAAATGTACAGTTGGTTTGTCTCAAAATATTGCAGTTATTAGGTACGAAGCATCAATCTGCGTCCAACGTGTCCCCTAACTAAGGATTTCTAATCCAAGTTCAAAAAGTTAACCACGGCTGGCAAGGACGTGAAAAGTCACCACAATCGTTGATTTTCATCACAAAAAAACGTTTGTGCGTTTACAAGATGCATCTACACAACTAAAATTAAACTATAGCATCACTTGATTAATTCAGTAAGGACAAGTGTCACATACGAGATCTTTCACCTTCTTGTCTTTTTGGGATTCCTTCCAAGACCCACTTTCTTTCTGTGTGCGTTATACATCTCCTCGGTAAGCGTTTATTTATTAATTATGAAAATGGGCTCGTTAAACCTCCTGGTAGCATGTTAATTCCCAATCCAACGCAACAAGTAACCATCTGAGCTCAGGAAGTATACTAACATGGGGATGATAATTTTAATCTCTACGTGGGACGATTGGTAGGTTTAGATTATACCTAGTTGGATGAGCTTTCTCCCCGAAGCCAAAGAGATAGACGTGAGACGGGGTAGGCAAGGACGGAGGACTATAAAGAAAAATCCGTGGTTAAAGCACGACAACGGAATCGACCAATTTTATTCAGCGCTTGGGAGTCGGGCATTAAGGTTCACCTCCTCCAAAGCCCGGGATTACGTTACCAGACACTCCATTATAACATTCCAAGTGAAAAACAATAAGTTTTCCATACACAATTTACGAAAATTCAACCAAGCACTCAAATCAACCCACAACTTTCTCCGCTACTCATACGCCTTTCTCTTCCGTCATAACCCACCACTTCCTTTCCTGGTAAGAAACAACCCACAACTGACGTCAAAATTCTATTCTCTCCTTTTGTGTTGCAATTATTCTCTTTTGAATTCAGGATTTTCTTCAGTCGAAGAACATGGATTTGGAGAGTTTGAATCTTCGGGATAAGCGGAATCGCTTCCAGGTGAATCGAGTGGATTCTGTTGTTACTGGGCAGCATCCATCTACTAATGCCAACGAGCATTCTGCAACTTTAGTTGGATACAAGGCATTTCCGAATCGATCAAGACATGGTAAGGGATATTTCTGTGAAAAAAATAGTTCTAAAGTTACGCCAACTTATTGAATTTAAAGGGGACGGATTAGAAGGTCAAGAGGGTACAGGTCCCTCTGGCTCCCGTCCGTCGGTGACCCGAGCCGCATCTTTGGAACAATCTTTTGACCATGGAGCAATTGCCAATCCAAACAATAGTAACAACACCTCTTTTGATGCAAAGTATGCCAAAAGTTTTCGCCATTTTACGCGAGAAGCGTTGCCAAAGTTGGAAAACTACCGAAATATGATGTCCATCCAGGCAGCATATCGGCCAACCCTTGAGGAACTCCACGATTGCACCGTCCATCAGGACAAGGTCAGTTCTCGATTTTTCCATAAAATGGTCGTTCCATTATGTAAGTTAGATTCCAATTCAGCAGTATCTTTTGTTTGCTTTTTGTTATGATTTGAACACGGAATTGCATTAAAAGTGGAATTGAAGTGCACGACGGACACACAGTTGCAGTTGTGTCCAAGCAATACATGGAGTTCGACATGTTTGCTGCTTGTTCTAAAATTAGGACTCGTGGAAAGGCTGTGTTCCTAGTGAAGGCGTGTGGTCATTCCCATGTGTCAGCTTACCAAAATCGATGAACCATTTTGCAACAAGCACTATCAATTAAATATTATGGAAGAGATTTCTTGTTTACAATTTTGCGGTCAATATTGATCGCAATATAAGGTTAGCCGCCTAAACCTGAACTAATTTGGAAATGTTGATCCAAAATATTGTACACTCGGCAATGAATTGTGGCCTTGATTTCAAAGTTTCCAGTTTAGCGAAACGCTTGTAAACTTGTTAGGATAAATTCCTCCTCCTCGGTCCTTAGCGTGTATAATTGCCACGCAAAATGGGAAACGATTTTAATTTAAATGATGATTCTATTTCCTATTGATATTTTGGGAAATAAATTTTAAATCAATATTGAATGATGTGTTCCTGAACTTTAAAGTAGGAGTTTCTCGATACATCAACTGCAGACCTGTAGGATGCTCCCGAAAGGTTAATAGTAATTCCAATTGTGCAAAAAGTTTAAGCTTGAATTTTGCTAATTTCGTTACCATTTAGTATTTTTACAAATCCACTGACATTGGTCCCCTTTCTGAACGAAATGAGTGAAACCATCCTCCCATTCATTAATCTAATGAAATGACGCTAATCATAAAAGAACGCTTCATGGGGGTAGTTAAATTCGAATAAAGCGTTTCAGTCTCAAATTGTAGCCTGACACGCCGCTGTCAGAGAACCAGGGAGGACGAGTTTGTTAATATCGTGAAAGGCCGAATATCAGAAGGAAAGTGAAAATTAGTTCAACCTAAAATGCTTGTTATGCTCATGGCTTAGTTCAGTATTGTTGAAAGAACGGGAACAATTTGCTGAAATTAAAATAGTAGCGCGTGCACTTGGTTCCTTTGTTAAATTTCCTGTTAGCTAATCATGCTGTCATTTCTTTTCTCTGTTGTTCTTTAATTACAGTCTCCGACTGGGACTCCTGGCACTGGGAATGCCTCCAATGTCCAAGAAGGAACGACGTTGAAATTTGGATGGATCAAAGGCGTGTTTGTGCGGTGCTTACTGAATATTTGGGGAGTTATGCTGTTTCTTAGACTGAGCTGGGTCGTCGGAAGTGCTGGAATAGGCATGTTATTAACTCTGATAAAAGTTTTCATTCTTTCACCCTTGACCTTTTCCTTGGAAAAAATTCGGAGTCATCAGCATTTGGAAGTTCTGGTGGAATAACAGAATAGGACTCCTACTCCGATTGCTAGAAACTCTCGGATATGCACGATTTTTCCAATTTAAACTTGAAATTTTATAAGCTGGTCATAACCAGTTTACCGATGCCATGCAGGTAATGGTGAATTAATATAATAGTAGATTATTCCATCCCGTTTTAATAAGAGTTTGCTCCGAATTTAACAAACATAAAGTTAGAGTTGTCAGGTACCATAATTAATGCTTAATTAATTAGGCCAGAATCACGGCATGATCGACCTTTACTGTCAGTGATTATGCACTAATTTGAGACTAATTTTTAAGAATTCTTGATTAATTACTTGCCTCCCTTGCAAATTTTCTCAGGCATGTGGCCTTAATTAGAGTGTAAAACGGCATATTTTCCCTACTTACTTCTAATTACAAGTTTTTATAATTTTCATGGATTTCATTATCAGTCGAGGCGTGTGTCATCATAATGCTCGCAACTGCCGTCACTCTTCTCACAGGTATGAAATCAAATCCCAATGAAATTTGTTAAGATTTTACGTTGAATTAATTCAAGTATTCTGCAATATTAACGAAGATGCGTGCTAGGTCTCATAATTAATTAATGTTTTAAAACAGGAATTTCAATGAGCGCCATCAGCACCAATGGAACAATTAAAGGGGGTAAGCCACGTTATGCTTTTCTCAGGAATTTACTATTGCTAAGTTTCTGCCATGCCTTAGAAAGCTGTGTAAGGTCTGGGTTGTACATTCTTGAAATCGAGTATTGTCTTTGATTTTGTCATTTCACTTGCCATGATTCATGTTTTCCACCCACTGAATTTACTAAATTTGAAAATTTATCGACCTTATTCGTTTTTGCAAGTAATTTAGATAATAGGGCCCCAATTTTGTTTCCTCCAATCTAATGAAATTTTTACCATTTGTAACACCTAACTCTTCAGCGCCTCTCAGCTTACGCCCACCACTTTCTTATTTTTGTTGACTATTTCCTAATTTCTTTGATGAAGCTTGTAGCAACGGTGGTGCGTCATTGTTAGATTTTGGTTCACATCCTCAAATTTTAGTATGTAACTATGTAATTTCAACTTCGAATTGTGTGGGTGAGGGAGCAAATGAAATAGAACGAAGCAAAACAAATATTTGTTTTGTTTATTTGTCGCCGAAAAGAAATAAATACAACAGCCAAGAACACATTTGTGCTGACCTTAAAATCTTTTGGTTTATGGGAATACATTTTGTTGATCTAAGCAATTTTGGGAAAATTTTAACAATAAATGTAACTTTACATCCAGGTGGGACATATTACATGATTTCGCGCAGCCTGGGACCTGAGTTTGGTGCAAGTATTGGAGCCCTCTTCAGTTTAGCAAATGCAATTGCTGTTGTAAGAATTTATAAATATTTTGGTTATGAACATTTTATTTGTGTATTTTAAACATGCACGCCAAATTAATTGGGTTTAAATTAAAGGCCATGTACACGGTCGGTTTTGCGGAATCCATGGTTGATTTACTGAAGAGTTATGGGACATACGTAGTGGAGGATCCCACAAACAGCGTGCGAATCATTGGAACTGTGGCCATTGTTTTTCAAATTTTCGTAGTTGTAATCGGGATGGAGTGGGAGGCTTCGGTAAAGTTAATAATTTCCAGTCCAGTTGCTCTAATTGGGTTGTCACTTCATGTTCTATCTTGCTTTCAGGCCCAAGTTGGATTGCTTGGGATACTTGTAGCCGCAATGGTAAATTCGAAATGAATCCGACTTTATGTGAATACCAATTTCCTAATTAAAAATTTCCATTAGGTGGACTTTGTGATTGGTAGTTTTATTGGACCACTGAATACTGAGGAATTAAGCAAAGGTTTCGTCGGATATAACAGTGAGTGGAAAACTTTACATTTTATGGAAACTTGCAAAATTATTAATTAATTCAATCCCTTCTAGGTTCCGTATTTGTTGAGAATCTGATGTCAGACTACCGGTACAGTGAAAGCGATGGGGCTCAGCAAACTTTCTTTTCTGTCTTTTCAATATTTTTTCCAGCGGCAACCGGGATTCTAGCAGGGTGGGTATTTACTCATGAGACATGTTGACCTGTTAGATTCAATAGAATAATTTCATTGTTTATTAATTCTGCAGTGCAAATATTTCCGGGAATTTACAAGACCCACAATATTCCATTCCAAAAGGGACTCTTCTCGCCATTTTCGTGACTACCGCCAGCTATCTAGCTTTTGCCTTGATCGCCGGTGCCACAGGTTCGTATGTAGTAACTTACATAAGAAAAAAGTTTTGCATGCACACTCATAATTTTGCCTAATGTAACCCCAAGTTGTTCGAGATGCAACTGGTCCACTGAACCTGACCGATCCAAATGATTGGGACACAACGCTATCGGAATTTCGAAACTGCGACTTTTACAATGAAACGACTGAAACAAGCGAGAACCTCTGCAAGGAGTGGGGACTTATGAACAGTTTCCAAGTGATGGAACTTGTTTCCGTAAGTTCATAATTTATTTTTTATTAATTTCATCCAACCTAATATAAACTGAAATATGTTTTACCAGGCATGGGGCCTTTTGATATATCTGGGTAAGATTGTTTGCATTTTAATTTTGCAATTTGCAAAACTCGTTCATGATTCGCATTTTTTTGATTGCACTAGGTTGCTTTGCGGCCACATTAAGTTCTGCCTTGGCTTCTTTCGTATCCGCTCCAAAAGTCTTCCAGGCCCTTTGCAATGACAAATTGTATCCTTACATTGAGAGCTTTGGGAGAGGATATGGAAAAAACAATGAACCAGTTCGGGGCTACGTTCTGACATTTTTCATTGCCCTTGGTATGTTAATGGACCTCTGCATATTTTAACTTCATTTCCCATAATTTTAATTGGAAATTTTTTTTCAGCTTTCATCCTCATTGGTAAATTTCTCTTCTTCAAAAAGTCAAAGCCTTAAAGCGTATGCTAAAATATTCTCCTTTCTTTTCAGCCGAACTTAACGCCATCGCCCCCTTGATATCAAATTTTTTCGTATGCTCTTATCCCATTAGACACCAACCACCATGTAAGGAAAGTTAATTGTTCATCTTAATTTTCTTCCAGTTGGCGGCATATGCCTTAATAAATTTCAGTACGTTTCATGCCAGTTTGGCAAACTCTGTGGGGTGGAGACCAACATTTAAGGTAGTTATTGAAATTCTGGTTGAAGATGCTTGATGCGATGCAAAGTTCATTTTATTTTGGCAGTACTTTAATATGTGGCTGAGTTTGGCTGGGGCCATACTGTGCGTGGCAGGTAAACAAATCAATTCACTTACTAATATATTTCACGTCTAAACGTTTTTGTTCTTAAATTGCAGTGATGTTTTTGATATCCTGGGTGACTGCTCTCCTAACTTTCGGAGTTGTATTTTTCTTGTACATGGTCGTAACGTTTAATAACCCAGGTAAAGTTGATGCCCGCCTGCTTGCATATAAATGAAATTTCGGATGACCTTTTTGTTTATAGATGTCAACTGGGGATCCTCAACGCAGGCGCAGACTTACAAGACGGCACTGACTTCAGTCCAACAATTAAACAATATCGATGAACACGTCAAGAATTATCGGCCACAGATTTTAGTCCTTTCTGGAATGCCCACGACGCGACCTTCTTTGGTTGACTTTGCGTACCTCATCACAAAAAAGTTGTCGCTAATCGTTTGCGGCCAAATTATAAATGTATGCATCCATGTTTTTCAAGAAATGGTGCCGAATTGTGTTAATATTAAATTGTATTCTGCAGTCGACGCTAACGAATCGGCAGCGTACTGCCCTCCGACAGAAAGTCCAGCATTGGTTCACTGCTCAGAAAATCAAGGCCTTCTACTGCGTCGTGGATGACATGGATTTCGAGGAAGGGGCAAAAGCCCTACTTCAAGCTTATGGCGTTGGAAAACTAAGACCAAATATCCTGATGATGGGATTCAAGGAAGATTGGGCATCTTGTCAAGTCAAGCACTTGAACCAATATTTCAACGTTTTACAGTAAGGTTACACAGTCGAGTTTATCAAATCAATTATATACATGGCAAAAATATCATAATGGAAATCACATGTTTCCAGCAAATCTCTGGATTTACACGTTTCCGTCTGCATTTTGAGAGTTCCGGGAGGTCTTGATTTTAGCACGAAGATAACTTTTGGAAGGGAAAATATTTCCCCATCTTCCAACTACGCTGACCTTTCCAAAAGCAACGCCTCACTACCAAAAAATCTCTCGGATCAGTCTTTCTACGACGTTTCTCAAGGTAAGCATTGTTGTTTCGAATACGCTTTGTCAGGAAGCGTTTTCCTCATAAGACACGCAGGCAGCAGCATGAAAGGTGCAAATTTTTATTTTCATCCTGCTCCAAAGTTTTATAAGATACTAATACAAATTATCCCATTCTCATTACCGAGAATAGTCTGCAACTAATCTGTGCTTATTTTCAATGTTAATGCTTCCAATTCATTTACTTCGGATGAGTTCAGAATTGGGAAAGTATCTGAACGTAGGAATTGGGAATTTAGTCCAGAGTGAGTTTTGCCCCAATGGCCTAAACGTTTGAATTACATTTGTATGGGTTTCCTCAAAATTACAAAGTTTTTAAATCCAAAATTGGTAATTTTAGGAAGCCATGCAGAGTTACCCACTTTAGCAGTCGATCACTCTAAAATTCAAAAATCTTCATCATTGGATTTAATGTACAAGTAAGTAATTCAATTCATATGAAAACTTTCATACAAAACCAATCTGTAAAAGCGTTTAATCTTCTGATTTATCTCTCAGAAGTATCGAAGGAGGAGATATCAGTTCCAGCGTCCTAGAGAAACTGACCTTGTTTCAGCGTAAACAAAAGCATGGAACCATTGACGTTTGGTGGTTGTATGATGATGGTGGCCTTACCCTCCTTCTCCCGTATATCATAACCACCCGGAACAATTGGTCTTCATGCAAGTTGAGAGTCTTTGCTTTAGGAAATCGAAAGGATGAGCTTGACACAGAGCACCAGAGGTAATCAAAAGTTCAATTTGAGTTTGAGGTCGAGCGTCCCTGATCAACGTTAAAATCATCAGCCAAATGACAAGTCCTAAAATCCCTTGAAACCTTTGTCCCCAGAATGGCAGGCCTCCTATCTAAATTCCGCATTGATTATTCGGACTTGAAAATAATCCCGGACGTTAACAAACAACCCAGTGAAGCGACGCGTTTGTTTTTTGAGAAGGTTGTTACCGGGATCAAAGAAGATGGGAATGGTAACAACGATTGATTAATTAATTAATTAATTAATTGTTTTCCACTTTCCAATTCCTTTTGACGATTCTCTCTGTAATTGTAGGATCAGGAATCAGCAATTCGGAATTATTGGCAATGAAGGATAAAACAAATCGTCATTTGAGATTACGCGAATTGCTTCTCGAACATTCAAAGAATTCTACACTCGTTGTAATGTGAGTTTAACATTTTCCTTTTGTTGTCCCATTTCGTGTAAGCATCTTTGAATTGTTGTAAATCCTTGAATCCTTTTCTGTTGGCCACTAGGACGCTTCCGATGCCACGTCGGAGTGTGGTTTCGGCAGAGCTCTACATGGCCTGGCTCGAGATTCTAACCGCAGAAATGCCTCCATTCCTCCTTGTCCGCGGGAATCAGACGTCTGTTTTGACCTTTTATTCCTAAAATGAGGTCAATGGTGGGGCCGGGTTTAGGTTTAATGAAAATTAACTGGGAAATGTTTATCTTCTGAAATGATTTTTAGTAGTTGAGGAAATCTTGAGGAGGTTTTCTTAGTGGGCTTTCTCCTTTTTCTTCAATTTTGCCCCACTTTCTAGAATTTTACAAAAAATAAGTTTAGTTTCCTAGTATACTCTAGTCCTCGTCGAAGGTATATTCTTGTAGAACGTTCAAAATGTATTTCTTGCTTTCTCTTCAAAATCTTACATCTCGTAATACCTGATGTAGCTGAGTACCTGAAATTGAGAATTCACACGCTTCTGAAACAATTAGAGGTGAATTTATTAGGATTTAATTCATTTTAGCCACATATTTTATTTTTACTAATAAATCATCTCCACTTCTACATGAAATGCTACTTGTATTTAATTTGCAATGAAGCCTAAGCCTCTTTTAAGTTTCACAATAAAATCCTTTCGAATGAATCTTCTTAATAGGGTGCGGTTTCTTGAATAATGCTCCTTATAACGGGAATGAAAGCGTTCTTGGGGATTTTAAGTCCTTTCCTCTTCATATCTTCATCTCCACCAGGACACTTTCTTTGAAATCTTGATAAAGCTTTTGAGATTTAAGTCGCCTTAAAAAGGCTTTTCCCCCTGATAAGGCTACCGTTAATATTTTATCCATGCACACCTTGAAAACCGTCCGACACTTTTATTTGAGCATTTCTCGTGTACCCAGAAAAGGTCTCCGCATTGTTGTGACCACCCGGACGACTAATCCAGGGAGACAAGTGACAATTTTACTTGTTCCTCCCCGCCTTGTCCTCCACTCCCTTACCTACCGTCGTGTATTCAGAAGCTCCTGTACTCATCGAAACCTTTGCCGTCTGGTTATATTCACAGTGAGAACCAGGGCAAATCCAAGTAGCAAAACTACAATTGATGCAACAAACAAAGTATTACTGGTGGGTATCCTACCCCTGAACAACACAAAAGGGAGACGATGCCGTGGTCTTCTGTGTGTCGAGATGAGGAACGTTCAATTGTTTGAGTATTTACCAAGCTACCAAACCCCCTTGCCTCCAACGAGAGGTGGAAGGAAAGGCAAGCCATTCAGTTGTAAAACAGCTTGCAGAGAGTACGAACGGTTTGGATACTTGGTGTGCCCAATTCTTGACAGGAGACAATAGTCAGTACCGGGTTGTAAAGATATAAATATACACGATACTAAAATACTAAAACTGAACAGTTGACAATTGTTTTAAAAAAAACCATTTGAAAATCGGTGGAAAAACTTTGCAAATCTTTACGAGCAGCAGCTGCAGCGACATCAAGCTTGATTTGACGTCAGAGGAATTGGGATTTGCGATCCATTCCACTCAGGTAAATTATACTTCCAGCTTCTCCAATTATATCACCCACGCTTGTATTGGAAATTTTGCCTAAAATGACGCCACTTACGGTTATGCGACCATAATTTCTATATCTGTATCCACGTGCGTGCGAGCGCATCCAATTCCCATTATTTGAGAGCATGATGCCACATGCCGGAATTAAAAACCCACCAATTTAACACTCTACTAGTTTCATAATTTCCAAATTAAGACCCATCTCCCTCGGAAAATACTTCCAATTGTTCCCGTAAAAGTTTATATGACGAGTCATTCATTTTTTATGACGCACCAAAAGTATGGCGGCATTCTCATGTCATAATACCAAAATGCTGCATGTGAATTGATGGCGGAAAGCCTAAAAATCTCATCCGAGTGCCCTCCTTTTGTTATTTTATGACCCCGCAACTCTATTAAAAATTTATTTGAGGCATAGACCCTCCTCAGGGAAGCATTTCTAAGAGACCAGTTTTAATCATCAATTGCAAGGATGGAGGGGGATGACTCTAACCAAAATATTTAGAATAATAAAACATACTTTTTAGTTATTAGGAGCTTCTTTTATAGGTCTTAGAAATTAAAGTGACTAAGGCTAGCCACCATTATTCCAAAGAAACCAGTGGGTTTAGAAATTTTAATAAGAAAAGACAAAGCTACATCTAAAGCTCCCAACTAAAGTTATTTCTCTAGTTTACATTTAAAGTTGTTTAGGTTCAAAGTTGTGCTTGACTCTTAAGACATTAAAAGGTAAAGGGAATAATCTCCCTTGGGTTGAGACCCAGCCAGCCTTACATTTTAAAATAATTTAAAACCCTACTTTCAAAATCGCTTTCTTCTTTAACTAGCCTTTTTGTAGTTGTCTTTCTTCCAGAAAATTCGTTTGTAAACTACGAAAAGTTTAACTTTACCAGGACAAGTTGGACTAATGGCTTCTGTTACAATTAATTATGCAAAGCCAGTATTTTTGGGATGAAATTTTCTCTTTCAGCAGTTTTCCTTGGGGCTTTCTTCAGTCTAGTCTTTTGTATTATTTTGGATAAAATAGGCTCAATTTTTGTTTTCCTATTTTCAACAGTAGTGGCAGGGCTATTGATCCGATGGGGTCTTTTTTAGGAATCAGGAGAGCTTTTAGTAAAATTCTCATCCAAAATCCGGAAGATGGGAAATCGGCTCTGACGGGTGGAAGTCCTTGCGAAAAGGAAGATCAGAGAATATTAGTTTTGCAAGATTCTGACTTGGATCTTTGCCTTTATAGCTGCCGTCGCAGAGCCAATGCAATAGCCAGAAAGTCAACATTTATGCATTGCCTTATACGCCGCCCTTTCTTTCTTGTTGTCTTGATTCAATCATAACAAAGGGAGAATGGAAGAGTAACTTTATATTTTCCCCCAAAATTTGACTGCAAATTACTCTGAAGCTTCAGACGCCCTTTATTCACTCGCTGGCAACTAATAAAAAGTCCTCAAAATGTGAAATTTTGTAGTGATCTTCACAAATACGAAATTCCATTCCCAGAATTTCCAACTCCAGTTTCCTGCGGATCAAATTTTCTCCAGCAGCAGCAGCAGCAGCAGCAGCAGAATCCTAACAAAGGAGGTTCCTTGAATAAGAGTTCAGTCCCTTCTATTATTTGATTTTAATGAGGTTACACTCTAGCCTCCTTCCAGTACAACCCCGCGTTGGAGAAAATGTGGAAAAGTGTTCAAATATTGTATAGTTGAGATCCACTTTCTGTTGTTTGTTTTCTTTTTTTCTGGAGATGATTAAAGTATTTCAGTTCCTCTGATGAGGCGTCCGTGTACATAAGAAGTGTTGTTGTCTGGGGGGATTAAGGAAGAAGGTAGGAGATTATGATATAAAAGTCTCATGCCTCACGAACTCTTCATGATCATTTACGCATCTCTCCGTTCTCCTAGTAATTTGTCTTGAAGTAGTTTGGAATTAGGATTTCTCCTTTTGTGTGTGAGTTTATAGGTCGCCATCTTTAAAGTAAATGGGCCGGGTGATAAGGAATAACATTGTTAGTCTAACGAGACAAAAAACTCTAAACTAACACTTTTGGCCAAAGGAAAACTTTTAGCGTCACGCCAAGGAGTGCTTAAGGATCGGGTTCAGGCTGAACCAACTAGCGCCGTACCAACTACATCTCCAGCCCACTCTCCTCTACTTTTATCCAGTTCGGTTCTTCTTTAATATTAAAGGAAGTCTCCGAGAAATCTAATTAGGGTGAAATTCCATCTCCGAGGCAGAAGAGTTCAATAGGGAGAACCCATAATTCTTCCCAGAAATCGGGTCATATTAAATTCTAAAGCTTTATGGGCCACTATACTGGATACTGGGTGAAAATTCCTTAAAGATCCGAGTCTCCTGATAATATTCCGGAGGTCATCCATCCAGTTTCACTGGAAATAATAAGGAAGAGGACAAAAGGAAGCTCTCGTGACGGAGAACAAAGCGAGAGAGCGGGCTGGAGGGTTCAGGTGTAAGAAATCCTGGTGAATCTGGACTCCAGATTCTGGAGATAGGTATGTCAGAATATTGTTTTAATAAAATATAGCCAGTGGCATAAATAATTATCCACTCTCCCTCTTTTGTACGAATCTCGGCCTTGTCTTGAAATTCTTGATTAAACCAACCATAAGTTTTTGCAAAAAGGAGCAAGTTTAAAAGGGCTCGGAGGCTTGACAGGCTTGCTGGGAACGTGTGTAGCAGACGCGTCCACCATTCAACAACTCCTTGTGCTTCATACTAATTAACCCAAGGTGTGTTCTTGGAGGGCTTTCCTTAGCCTTAGCCAAAAGTCAGACTGATTCCTATCTGATCCTCCTTCTTGCCTTTAGTTTAGTGCCTGCTCATGCGGATGGATAAAGATCAAGTACCTTCCACGTACACAATCATCCTCCCATTTTCCCTTTCCTTCCAAGTCTTGAAAATGAGAAAAGTTAATTTGGTGGGCTGATGACCTTTTCGTAGTTTCCATAAGTGGAAAAACTGTCAAGTCCAGATGGATTTGGGAAAAAAAAGTTTTAAAATCAAAGGTTCCTAAATCGTTTTTCCCCTTCAAGTCCTTGGCCTCGCTCCTACCTTTCGGCTCCTAAAGTTCCCTGGAGTATCTTGTAAATTTACACTCGAAGCTCAGTAAAGAGTCAAGAGGTTTTACCTTTTAATGGCAGTTGACATGTTTTTGTCCTTTAAAGCCACAGGACTAAGGATAAGTGCCTCCTGGTTTGGTCCAGGAATCTTTTAGTCAATAGAAGATTATGAGGACCAACAACAGGGAAAAGTAATTCATTCTTCTTCTATCTCCTCCTGTCCAAAGATAAATGGGAGAATTCCCTTGCTTCCTGGGTTCCAGAAATGTTTGTTTGTTTGGATTTGATGCTTTTGGTGGTGGACTCACCTACCAAGTGTCCCTAAATCAGGGTTTGTCACTTCCATTGTGTCCAAAAAGCCCAAGATTCCCATAGCATCATCGCCACCCATACAAAAGGAAATGGGAGAATTGTTATGAATTTACGGTTCTAGGGGGTTGGACTGTTTATGTCAAGCCACCTTGCTCATTTTCTAAAACTACAACGGTTCATACCACCTTTTGTAAATCTGTTACTGATTTCCTTAGACTTTTGGAACTTGTTGAGACTTTCTGGACAACCATTCATTTTCATTTCAGGGAAAGGTTGATGGACGAGGACTCAAGTTTAGGTTTGCATGGCCCAGAAATTTGTACCCGTGTTGATTGAGGCTAGGAGTGAAGGCTGAAAATGCTAGGAACTAGGCAGTAGCTACATATTTTCTACATGCAGAGCATAAAAACAGGTTCGTAATCTGTCAGTTGAATTTCGATCCGTTCTGATCAGGAGATATAATACGAGGCTTGGAGTTCCGTTGATTACTATTTAGGCGTCCGTCCCTTTCGATTGTGTTGTGAACTACCTATATGTAAGTTGGCCTATTATGATTGTTACGACAAGTTCGCATGATTTCCTTCTTGGTAGTACTGGGAGTAGTAATGGAAAAAGGAACGGAAAAACATTGGGCTGGAAAGATGGCCACGTGAAATTATACGTATCAGGGAAGGGGCGGTGTGCCTGGAACCTACACAACATTTCGGGAGGGTAATGCACTGTGCACTGGGCTCCGTGCAATAATCTTCCATTTCCCTTTGGCTTAGCTATAAGCTCCCTTTTTGGGAAGTTGGCCCGAGTGACGTCGTATTTCTTTTTTTCGACTCAAGAAACAATAAACTCATATTTCCTAATTTATTTGGTTTTCATGAGTTTCGGAAGGACGGGCCGGGAAACCTCCTGGAGTTGGATTTATAGGAATGATGACCTAAAATCGGAGAAAGATTCTAGGAAGCAGGAGGCTCTCATTTATTTCTGTACTGGGAAAGACTGCTTAGGGAAGAAAGCGAGGGGAAAGTCTAAGGACATTCTTAATGTGGGAAGACTGACAACTTTGACTTGGAGAGGAATAGTTTGGCCAGCACATTTTACCATCTACGCCCAGCACTACGCCATGCTTCGAAATGTCAATGCATGTTGTCCTCCTTTCTTTGGAACTTCAAGTCCAAGTTAAGAGACAAGGAGTTCTCCTTGGGCTCCCTTCCATTATTCTCATGCCTAAATTCATGTCGTCGTGGTTTTCTGCCCACCAAGACTGTCGCTGGCTGTACTAAGGATTTTATACTTTTATGTATCCCGTACCACCGAAAATAGGAAAGGAAAAAGAGAAAGTAGTTAACTTTCACCATGTCTCTTTTTCCTTTCGTGTTCCTTCCATTCCTTCCGACAGGAATTGTAGTAACTATTTCTGGTGGATATTCTACTATTCCCTCCTGCCATTCAACTCTTTCCGACATTCATGTCCACTTTCTCCGGTAAAAACGGGAAATTGATCAAACTATTTTAAATTTTCATGCTACTTCTCATATATGAAATGCATGGATCATTGTTCATTTTTGAATTCACCAGAGTTTACTTTTTCATCCAGAATTGCATTCCGGCACGGAAGGTAGAAAAAACTTGTTCTCATTTTTTAGGAGTTCATCAAATGTGGTCTAATGTCGTCACGTTATGACATGTAAACATAATATGAACAAAGGGATTACATGTCTAGTAACAAGGCACAATTTATTCAGTTTGTTACAGTCCCTATCAAATAACAACGTTAAAATTGATATATTGATTTCAAGATCCACATGTTTTTATTCAACGTTCATTGGTTCATGATTCAATTTCGGGTAACTCTATCCATCCATCACGTTCCGTTGTCCTTGTCGTCTTATAGTCTTACAAATATTTAAAAAAGAAATTTTCCTGCACTTAATTGAATGACAATATTTTTAAAAGTTTAAAATATTCAAGTGATGACCCACTTTCACTCTCCATTGTCTTCTTATAGTCAATTTTCCCTTTACGATTCAGTTTACGATTTGGGCAATCCTGTAGCGTTATAAGGACAATGCATGGGCTGCTGGAGTTATTACGGACAGGAATGGATTGAATTCATGGTAATGTTAACCCCATGACTGCCTCTCCCCCGACTATTTCCAAAAATATTAAGTTAGGGAAGCCATTTTATCCATATTTCATTTCCTATTTGGCCTTTAATAGTCCCATCCCAATTTCCCTTAATTTGAAAAGACTTTCTTTCTCCCGGCCCCAGCCGTGAAAGGGAAAGGTCCTTTGCTTGTCTCCTGATTATTTTGATATCTCTTTGAGATCTTGGGCTCGGTGGCCGCATTGCCCCTTCTTTTCCGTAAGTAATTGATATTGACGTAATGCCCACTTTTCTATGTCGGCGGTGTCTGTCAGAAGTCCAGCATCCCTCCCTTGACTCCTTGGATCCTTTCAGAGCTGGATGCATAATGCATAACACTGTACCTTGAAACTTTGAAAACCAGGAGCACGACCATCCCGACAGCTCAGAATTTGTAAAAGACGAATACTTCCAGTGTTTGTTGATTCTTGGAGCAGGGGCAGCGGAGTTGGAAGACCCAAATTAATTACAACCTTTGAAGTTTTTAATGGAACCTTCTTAAACTGCCCATGTTTAACATGTAATTTTGTCTTCCTTCCGCGTATCAACATGAGTAGGTTTAGAAAAAGGAGCGATCGCTGGCCCTGTAGTAGTGGGTGCGTGCCCCTTGTCAAAACGCATCTAATAGCCATTTACCCTTAATGCCAGGAAATGTAAACATCCGCATCTTCCCCTTAAATGCATATCTATGGAAAAATCAGGGTAGTTTGGTAAAATTTACTGCTTGTAATAATTGAATTAATGTTTGGTCGCAGAAGGAATCAAAATCTTGTAAGCAGCCCACATAACGTTGAAAGCATGGGCGGACGTGCAAGCCCTCAAGCTTCCCATTTCCATTTTCAGACAAACCAAAAGTTAATTGTCGTAAAGTTTTAAGTTACGTTCACCGGTCTCTAATTTCCGTTTAAATAAGGTAAGCCTTGCTGCGCTGCGCTATTTTTTGGGTTAATGAAAGGTAAAATTTTCATTCTGTCCACACATGACAGTGGCGGAGCAGCGGTGTGGAATGAATTAGAAATTCAAATTGAGTTTAAACACTTTGATTAAATTCAAACCTGCGGAGGGAACATTTGAAAAGTATCATTGCCGCACTGAGCATTAACGGTTGATGACTCTGTCATTAGCCTGTCATTACTCGCATGTCCATCACTACTCCGCGTGTAGCGTGGAATAAAAGGATTCAGGGAGGAAGTGATCATTATGAATGACAAGGGCCCTCTTTAACAAATGCAGAACGTGCTGAAGATATTGCTCAAAGGCTTTCTCCCATTTACAGACTCACTCCAAAGTCAGAAATTCGGGAAAGAAAAATGTAGCAAGATGTGAGTGACTTGAGCAGCATTGGATGTATGTTGGGAAATTTGTGAGATCTCAATTTTTCATAGAGGCGTGTGGAGCGTGAGGAAAGTTTATAAATAGGCCTGGGAAAGGTGATTGTCACAATTCATTTTTATCATTTTATATCATATCACTGCTTACTGCTAAACGGTGATAATAAATTGCGCTTTTTTCGTAGCTAGCAATAAAATGGGGCCTAGCTCCTATCTGCGCATGTACGAGGCAATAGTTGGCACTGACCTCAACTTTACTTTTACATTCCCATTGTCAACCCTGTCAGAATTTGCAGTGGGTATATCACCAATCACTTTTGATATAAAATGTTTTTCGTAGAATCATACTTATAACGACCTTTTGTCCTCCTGATTCTGATTCCTGGATGATAAATAGTTTGCTAATAATTTATTTTTTCTTTCAACTGTTGGTTCCAGATTCCGTTCCAGTTTTGAAGGGCTGCCAAGTGGTCAGTAGTTGTTGGTGGTGGGCTGTTCGAGTCTTCAACCATTGTTAACCAGAACCAGAAGGGGTAGTAAATAATTCATTTTATTAATAAAAACCCACGACGGTGGTGGTGTTGATGTCCTAATAGCTTCAGTGGGGAGGTAACCTCATTCATCTCCACTAACTACACAGAATCAAGCTCCTTCATTATAATCATCATACCGGTCTGGATCTACGGACTTGCTTCCTTTGAACGTTAACCACTTTGTGTGAAAACTGTTCTTAAAGCTTCAAGCATCCGAGGAAAAGAGAGATTACGACAAGGCGTCTTTTTTACGAACCATTTCTTGGCAGAATACCGAGGCATCAACAATAGACACTGACAGTAGTCTCACTTAACGTGCACTCCCTTATGCTGGCCACGTAAAACCAGGAATAAATTCATAATGAAAAGTAGCCACAGTGGAACACCGAATACTTCATCTTGTCGCACTGCAGCAAACAGGAGAAAACTGGAAACATTTTGTCAAATTAATCATTGCAGCAGTCTAACCATGAAGAGGAATTCATCCGACTCCATTCACAACGGCCGCCGCGGCGGTTCAGCGCTTATCCTCCTCCTTGTCTCAATTATCCTCACGTCAACCCCTGACCTCGCGGACGGGCTCAAGCTAAATCCCAACGGGGGCTATGAAGACGTCACCATCAGCGTCTCCTCGGACGTACCGCCAATTGCCTGTCAGCAACTACTGCAAAATTTACAGGTAAGAAAACATACTGCTGCATTTTACATAAAATGTCACGCTCCGTTAAGTCCCTTTTCTCCGAATTTTGTCTTTCTCTTGACAATTTCCGGAAAAGACTGTTTGGCGGTCCAAAAAATGGTAGAGGGAAAGCAAAGCAACAACTTTCTTCCGTTTGAAAAGATGAATATGATTTTGGCAAAGAGGAAAAGGAGTAACTTTATGTCTTATATTTTCTGTGCGTTATATAGAATATACGTTATGTTATAAACTCATTGCATTCCCTGTTGGCATTATTGTCAAAAACAACATTTTTTTTATTTCTTAAAAGTCAGAGCAGGTAATCAGTAAAGCACTTTCATCCGAACCAGGGCAACCAGTTTAAATAATTTCGTTTCCTGAATAGCAATTCTGGAAAAATGGGAAAAAAGACTCCCCATAATTATTGCTCGAAGGGTATAAGGCAGAGTAGAGTTCACATTATTTTTTTTTATTCCATGTCATACATTTGTAATGAGAACTGTATGTATACCTGGGCTCCCATGCATTTTTAATGGACCTGTCGTTCCTCAAGGAACACTTCACAGCTCTCTATGGAAATGTGAAAGAGGGCCGCGGCGGTGCTAGCGGTGGCGGTTACGAAGCTGCCGCCGCGGCACATAAGGAAGTCTGAGGCACAATTTATGTTGGGTAATTGTGATGCTGGGATGGAGAGAAAGGAGCTTCCTTCGTAACTTTCTCCCCCCGTGATAAATATGGGGAAAAGGAACATTTTAAACCTCTTGACAGAAAAATTCCAATTTTTCATGCTGAAAGTTATGGTGGTGGAGGTGGGCATAAGGAGTACGCTGTGGGGAAATGAAATGAAATTAATCCTGGCGAATTTTCCAGGATCGCTTCTTTCGGTACGCTACCCACCAGCAGCGCGTCTTCTGAGGTTTTACCCCCACCAGCGCTATGCTCAGCATTAATTCCAACGCCCAAAATTTGTACTGGAAAGTTTGGAAACGACGTTGCGTCTCCTGGAATTCCAGCTAAACTAAAAGTAAAGTCTTCTTCCGGAAAGATCTATTTGATCCTAGGAGGTAAAGTTGTGCTGGAAGTCTTAATCTACGATACACCTGTCTCACTCTGGCTGTCCTTTCCTTCCTATTTTATTCCCTTTCTCCCTAATGATTCCAAAGGGGAATGGGGAATGTCAGGGACATTCCCTTTCCCATGGTAATTGAACGGAATAGGTTAACAGTATTGTTCTGGAGACATTTGGGAATATTCTTCATAGATCAGTAGGACGAGAGGATTGCTGGAGGGGAAAGGAGGCTATTTGGCCTAACATGGGGATGGCATTAGGATCTAAATCGTCCTCCTTTTCCTTTCCCTGGTTTGTTTCCAATGGTTCGTTTCACCTTTTGAAACATAACTTCTTGAATTCGGAATTCGGAGAAAGGCAATTCAGAAAAGATAAAACAAAGAAAACGAAATTGAATGGAAAGTGAAAAGACAAAAGGCAGGGGAGACTGGCTGGAGTGCCTGCAATAGTAGTTATAAGATCAACTCACGATCTCCGCTATTCCCCAGTTCTATTAAAACAGAGCCGAATCATACTGCCGAGGGAAGGTGGGAATAGGAAAGAATACGGGGGCACTGGAACACAATTCCACCACCATGGCACAAATAGTTACTCCATCCGTATTTCCGCCTCGAAACAGGAAGTATTCCGTTGGGGTTAGTACACAGAAATTGAGATTCATCGCACTACTATCATCATGACCCACGCTAAAATAGAACACACCAGAATCCTTAGTCCAGCGGAATATTTATTTGTATCATCCCTTCCCATCTCATCCCTTCAATACTGAACTATCGAGAAGGCAAAGAAAGACGTGCATTCCAATCCAAAACTGACTCGCTGTCAATTGTTTTTGAGCTTCCGGTATGACGCAGACGCCTGCGCGTGGAATAATTAACTGCACCCCAAGCCTAACCCCAGTAGCTCCTCCGTTTGAAATACAACGTAATTTTTATGCTAAAATTGTCAGGACTTTTGCCCAATTACCACCTCGGAGCTTAGTTTTCCCAACTCCTGAGTTTACTTGAACCACAGCACAAAACGGCATAACTCCCGTGAGACTATCTTTACGATCTCAAGAATTCCGTCACTCGGGTGGTGGGGTTTCTAAGCGACTCTTTCAAGTTTAAAGTGTTATGATTTACCCTCAAGACTTTTTCCTTATCTCCCAGATCACGTCAGATAGATAGAGGAGGTTCAGGTGACACCTTGACTCGTATCAACGTGTGAGTAAAGATAGATGACTTTTCCCTCAACTGTCTTAACAATGAAGGTGATGGGGAAAGGAGATACCACCACCATCCTCGTATCGCTCAATCCAAGTCAAAGTCCCAAGATGAGATCCTTGGGAAACGGGAACACGTGTTTCTATTAAGGGAAACATATAAGAGGGAGGACTTAAATTGGCCTTACCCCTCTCATATCGTTTGTTTCTTACCTTAAGGGTATAAGGGCCCTTTTTCCCCGTTTTAAAAATTCTTAAGCTCAAGTAACCGTGGTGGAGAGATTGATGGAATGAAGCCACTTGAACGTGTTACAAATGTAAAAGTCTCAGATTTCGGAATTATCTTGGGGTTGTACTTAACAGGGTTGTAAACGGGGTTGGCTCATTATTCATCCAACCTCTTGGTAATGGTAATAATTTCTCTTAAGACATGTGGGGCTATCACATTCAAATGAAAGAAAAAACTATCCTGGAGCATGAAAATTTCTCGCCCTTGTTCCAGGCATTACACCCAATGGTCCTCAACGTTCAAATCTTAAGGGCAAGGGAGGTGTGTTTAGAACAGGAATCTCCAAAGGCTGGAAGGCTGAAGGGGTAATAAGACCAGATGTCGTAAGATTACAAGATGACGTCGAGCGTCGGAGCAATTGACTATCACTTGAATTATTTCCCTACGAAATGCTGACCCTAGTGACCTAGTAGAAGGCGCCGAACTGGAGGACGTCGCCAACTGTTTTTAGCGAACATGGACGGGGGCCGAGTTAGTTGCCAATATTTTCTAAAGGGTGACACATTTTCTCTCCTGGAAGAGACGCTGCTCTTAATTCCACTTAAGCTTTCTTTCCACCACTATCACTTTTCTTCATGGACTTTCGCCTTTATAGTGTAAAAGGAAGGGGGAATCCGGGCAAGTACGTGCCGAAATCGGGGATTGGGCAAAGTTTAAGTGTATGAACTCTGGTGCTGGTTGTTAATTAAATCAAAGAAGGTTTGTCTCTTCCACTTTCCTTTCTAGTCTCCTAATTGCGTCAGTACTCACTGTCATTTTGCACGGCGGAGAAAGTTGTTTTCCTTGTAGTTCCCAACCGGGTAGCCGGGTTGAACAATTTCCATAGAAGGGTAAAGGATAATGACTTAAGTGGTTTAGAATCCTCGGGAGACTAGGAACAAATTAACCCCACATGCCTCTCCAGTTATCCAGCAGTATTAGAAGTGATGGGATTGGGAGTAGAAGGGTGTGTGAGACCGAAACGGATCATTTAAATTTAACTATACCATTCTAAATTCACAATTCGGTAATGAAGAACCCACCCCTCCTCCTTTGACGTCGTTAACTGGAGAATTGTATTTCCGCACTCATCCGTACGGACGTACACGGACTTGGAAGCATATTTGGGTAATTGGAGTGACAGGAAAAGCAAAGGACTTGTAGTAATATAAGCCCCTTTGAGTGACTGGGCCCTTACAAAGGCGGAATCCTGTCTATAACAAATCCTTTTCACTTTCTGACTCTCCCTTGGATTTGTATTCGTCTTAACCCCTTTCTATCCTGTGTGTTCATGTTACATCCCACGGTTCATTTAGCACGGAAACAAGATTTGATTTCCTTTTCACTCCCTTTCCCTTCATTTCCAAGTCTCCAGGAGTAAGTCGAGGAAAAGGAGCAGGAATTGATCTCCTGGAAGAGCTTTGGATTGGAACGTGTGGTTTGACTTGGCCCAGTTCTGCCCATTAACAATTTACCCTATATCATCATCCTAAAAAACTTAAGTAATATTTGGATTATGAGATCAAGCCACGCTTGCCCTTTTTTCCTTTCAGCTATAGCGTGTCTCGCATGTGTGCATCTCTGGGAAGTTGATTGGATTCCGGCGGCATCGGCGGCCTCTTGCCTTTGAAATTTGACAGGAGGCACATTCAAAATATGGGTTTCATTATTAATAATTTTCCAATCCATTGACATTGAGCATCCGTGTCGGGATTTGCGGAGGGAAAGAAAGGCCAATGGTAATCGAATTGGACATGCCATTTTGAGTCCTTCCAAACTTTTGTGTTCTTGTTCCCCCCAGTATCCTTTTCCAACTTATGTTCATGAGCTTTCTTCCTGTGACATACATGATCGACGCTAAGCAACGGTTGCCTTCCAGTTTATGTTTACAACACGACTTTATCGAATCAAATTCCAATTTTGCATTTTTCATCGGCTCCACTTTCTCCTTTTACTGGAGATGCTTTTAAATTCCTTTTAAAAATGAAATGATATTACTCAGTGTGCACGCATTCTCCATTTTACTCGGAAAACAATTTACATAACTAGTTTCTGAAAAGTCGCCGTGGCCGTCCAGCTCAACGCTCCCTTGCCACACCCAAATGCATCTCTCTGGAAATGCTGGGATAGAGGAGATGCTCCTGGCAAACATTTTTAAAAGGAATTGACGAATTAGTTGCATGTCAAGGACCCAGCGCTTGAGCGCCTTAATGCATTTCTTATTTTACACTCGGATCAAATTGGTTTTGTGACCATTTAAGGCACTTTCTTGATATGTTTGAGTCCTCTGTCTGTTCCCCCATACCCTTCGCCCTTCGCCCTCTCCTTTCCAGCCTAATGTCCTTTTTCTAATTACAAGTTCCATGGAGAGGGAAGATTGAAAAAAGGAAAACGTATTGTTCTCCCATTGCGTTAAAGCACCCTGAGTCCCCATCTCCGTAGGTAGACAAATTAAACA
>JAQIWD010000037.1:0-49278 GCA_034694825.1 Anurida granaria
AAGGGTAAACACTTTGGCACAAATATTTCGTAAATGTTATGAATACCCTCTTTCTTTGGAGCGATCTTATGACTTTTGGAGCGATCTTATGACTTTTAACCCCACCAACAGGGTTTTCCCTCCGGAATCGGAATAATGACGCTTAAAATTTTGGCAAAATTTCCACCAACGATATCACACCTATCAAGGTCAACAACCAGAGGATCTCAAAATCCAAGGTTAGTTTCAATAACATCGCACATTGATTAGTCCGACTTAAAAATCACTTACATTTTTTAAGCAATTTCATATTCTAAATCTCTCGTTTTTCCAGGGAATTTTTTTAGTATTTTCCCAGATGATTCAAATCCTTTTGTCATTTTCATAGATCTTTGGATAAACTCCCCGAAGAGTCACTTTGTGTCAGTTCAGAAGAGATCTGATGGATCATTTTGGCAGGAAATGTTTCTGCGTATTTTCTTATTTCTCGGGGTTCCCGTCCATGCCCCTGTTGTTCGGTTACAGTTAATTCTTTCGTCGTCATCGTTTAGAATTAGGAAGAGACGCAGAGGAAGGAGATGCAGCAAGAAGTTAAATTTGTACCATTCTTAGGCTCAAATAGAACGCGCATGGATCATCCTAGTGCCAAGAACTTTTTGCATAAATAGAACAAAACCTAAACTTTCATCTCCTGTCGAAATTTTCTTGACAGCAGCTTCAACTAAACAGAATTTGTCCAAGGAAAATTCTTTGCAAGGTCCTGGAAATCCGTTTTTCCATTTCGCCACAAGAATACGGGGGGTAAAAGGAAATGATTCACGGATTAAAGGAACCAACGTTCCCTACTCCAGTATTGACAATTTAGTTCGTTTGGGTGTGGATGTGGAATCAACAGCTTTGCATAATCAGCCAAAACAGTCATCATTGATCCAGATTTTGGTAAGTTGATATACAAAACACAAAAATTCAAAATAATGATAACAATTAGCCAATCTCTGATTCGCGGAGCATCATCCTTTTACCCCATGGGGGTTTATTATAAAAATAATCCCCCTTCCATACTTATTTGTTAACCTTTTCCTTTCCTCAATAGGATACGCAGCCCAGACGCAGTTGGCCAACTCCAATCAGGAAATGGCAAAGTTTTCGTAATTAAAGCGCACAATATTTTCTGTCCCCTGCCAAAAGTATCGTAAATTGTTAAGCATTAACAACACTTTCTGCCTTGCTCCACTGCCCATCGTCCACTACCTTACGACTTGAGGTTCGCTGCCTCCATCCTTACAATGAAACCAGTTTGGCAACAGAAGCCTAATCCTAATTAACTAATTCTTCCGTACTTGTGTCTCTCTAGTAACAACGCACATGAGAATCGAGTAACTCCCAATTCCAGTGAACTTCAAACGCTGATCATCTTCAAAGTACTGCTGTTGGGCTTAAGATTGACGAAAGGAAGGAGAAGCGTCCTCTTCAGTGATCATGCGCCCACAATTCCTGGATTTGACCAACAATCAGGCTGAGGATGACACGACGCCTGCGGAATACAAAGAAGCGATGATGACAACCAAGATGGCTGGACATGCCGTGATTCGGGTCGTGGCAAGATGCAATGATGCCCAAGAAAATGAAAACTTGGGTGAGTCATTGTTGCTAATTGAAGGTGTTTGATCTCAGTTGTTTTCATGATTCACCTCCCACTGCATTGATAACAATGGAATGACTCAATTTTTAAGTAATATCCAAGGTCATGCCCTCATAATCAGGTACTCGGTGTCGTTTGGGAATCGGCTCATTCCCGTTGATTGCAAACTTATCTGCCAATTCTCTGTGTCGTTTAGTCTGAGTTTTGGACTTGGCAAGTTCGCATCTTCTTTTTCTTGCAAAACGCGATAGGTGTGGGATTGAAAATCCGTTGTTGGGACGCAATTTTGGCCCAAAGCAAATTCTGAATTGATTTTGCGTGTTTAACTATCCAATTTCTTCGAATTAACATGGCTAGTGCAGTTACTCGAGTAATCGAACGTTGTGAATCTACAATGGAAACGGAAAACCTGAGTAACTGACGCAACAGGAAACTTTTGTAATTTTTCAATTTGCAGAATGATATTTGAACTAATTTCAAAATTTCTTGTCGATTCCAGATTTGTCCGAATGTCAACTGATGCAAGTTCCTGAGGCAGTTTTTCATCTACTCAGAAACACGACCGTCAAAACATGTGATTTGTCCTTCAATGTCATCACGAAGATCCCACCAAAATTGGGCTTGAAATTCTCATGCATTACAGGTATGGTCGCCATTTTCTTTATCGCTGGAAATATGCTGGAGACGAAATTAGTAGGAAGTATGGGGTTAATTTGTAGGTAGGAGTAGGAGTCACTGCACTTCTTTAAAACGTTCCATTAAATCCCTCTGCTCCATGCTCAACATCTCCCACATCCCGCAGAAGATTCGCTTCCGCTAAAAATAGGAAGGGATTTCCTTCTATTTTTAGATAATTTGTAAAAAATAGCATTCAGTAGAGTCCTCGCTTGTCCTAAATTAAGCACCAACACATGCTACGACGCTTCTTCACTTTCTAGCACATCGGGAGTAGAAGGAATGACGCCTTGCAGGTGCAGGAAACCTTCTAATAAAAAAATTTTCAATGGAGCAAACTTACTAAACTACACTCAAATTCTGAACAAATTCTCGGGGTTTCCCTTTGACCTTTGTAAGTCTACTAATTTCTTTTTTCAAAATTATTTTCAGAACTCAACATTTCAAAGAACCGAATTAGCAAATTGCCTGATGAATTGTGCCAACTCCGTCAACTACGATCCCTGGATTTCTCATTCAATGGCTTTCTCTGCTTTCCAACCTTTGCCTACTCTTTGCCACTGCTGGAAAAAGTCAATGGGCAAAAGAATTTCATTGCAGGTAAAAACCTATTTTAGCCGTAACTGTAATTTTATGTTAATTTATTTCCAATAATTTAATTCATAAATGTCAACTTTGTTTTGCAGAGGTGGACGCTGAGCGAATCAAAAGTTCGACATCTCTCAAGATGGTCAACGTCACGGAAAATCCACTGAGCATGCGCTCTCTCAACGCTCTTTCATCGATCACGGCCATTACTGTCCTCTTGACCCAACCGGAGGCTGAGGACGATGAGGACGATGATGATCTTGATTGGGACGGATCGGAAAATGTCGCAGAAAAATCTTAAACCGGAGCTCCTCATTTTTATACACTTTTACAATCCTCGTGAAATGCTTTAAATCGCTTATTTCTGATTTTTATCATAATTTCGTGTGTGGAGGTCTAAACTTGCGTCCAATGTTTTATATATTCCTCATCATCGCCAACCAACAAGTATGCGCTAGTCAACAACGAAAAAAGAACGCAATTATAGTAACTTTAATCTTAACGGCTCTCAATCCTTGTTCTAATTACAACTATTATTGATGCGAATCTCAATAAATGAAAGGAAAAAAATAAAAAAAATTCCCAGGAAGTTAGATGTTCAGATTTATTTATTCCAATTACTTCTTTATACAAACAAAATGATTTTATTAAATTAGTTTTTTAAAAGTTATGATCTGGAAACTTCATTTCCACCACTCATCCCACTTGAAACAAAGTTTGCCTTCATACCTAATCAATTAAAACTAAAGTCTTAACTAACCTTCATTAAATTCAACACTCGGAAACGCAGACTTTAAGAATGTGGTAGAAGAGATTGATAGGTACTATAATGTTAAACCTTAATGAACTTTATAATACAATTAGATTAATTTATCCAGGTACACCACTTAAGCACATTTTAAGGAAAGGAAGAGTTACATTAATTACTTTAGATTTATCAGGTGAATTGAGAGGGTTCCCAGGGTTATTCTTTATCAATCAGTTACTTCACAAATCAATCTTCTACCTCTCTGTCCATGATATCAAGGACTTTTAACACTATTTTCCACAAGGCACTCCGTTTCATCCGGGCATCCTAGTCACAGTCACAAATTACAAGTCCTACCAAAAAGAGGTCAAGTCATAGGTCATCAGTGACGAAAAATCATGTTGGGGCAAATTATATCCGGGGAGACGTAAGTTGCCGCATCTACTGTAGGAATAGAGTTACTCTGTGTATGGTGGCTGGACAATGATTTCTACACGGCAAAAACCATTATGATGACGATGAGCCACGTGAGGCATAAAGGAACGAATAGATTATAACAATGGGATCAAAAAGCGAGACTTGTTAAGATGATACCATTGTTGTAACAAATGGAACAAAGGGAGCTGCAATAGTCGACGCCTCACTTTCCTACCACTGCTACGGTCATTTTCTGAATCATCATCAATTTGCTTAATTTAATTCATATCCAACAAGGACCTGCTTTACGAAAATCCTTCCAGTGGTTTGCCAATTTTATACCAATTCTATCACATAATTTGTATTCGTTCAGTGTCAATAGGTCAATTTTTTCTTGAATAGTCAATTTTCGTCAAAATGAAATTGAATTGAAATGAGGTTGAAGGAGGCACGGGGCAGAGGCAAACAAAATAAAATTTTGATCGAATAAACTCCAAATTTTAATGGAGGCAAATCAATAGAGGCAAAGAACAATAATGAATGAAATCAAGTAAAATAATCAAAATGATTGAAAATAAATAAAAATAACAACTAAAGCGTAACGTCCGAAGCTTCCGTCCTTTCAAATATTTTTATTAGACAGTCGTACTCTTTTTAAAGTGTTTCTTAACCTACATCATCGTAAAGTATAAACGAAACTTACGGGCTCTGGCTGGATTGTTTGGTTCTTCAAACTTGTATTAAATCCGCCGCATTCTTTTCCCTTCATAAACCAACACAATTTTCCTTTTTGTTTACTTTCACCTCCCTTTCACTTTTCCTTTCCCTAAAGTGAAAGTAGACTTTCTCTGCTGCAGCTTCTGCTCTGGAGTTAATTTACATTTCTATAGCCATTAGCAGGTACACACCGTAGGGTTTAGAATTAACAATTATTATACGTAGTAAGTCTCTTCTTAATTATACTTGGACACCTTTATGTCTAATAAAAGAGCTCATTCGGACATTTTATGACAGGCGCATACACATGACCTTATGAAGTAAGCTTACTCATCCCTACGGTTACCAAAATAAAATTTCAACTAAATTCTTAACTTAAAGCATTCAGAACGAGAGGAGAGGAAAGGGTACAAGGAGTTAAACAGAAATAATGTCCCATTATTAAACACTCGAACGGGCAGAACTTTAACTTAATTAATTACTACTGTTAACTATTAACTCAAAATTTAAAATTTAAGAAAGAAAAATAGACAGGGACTTCCAAGAACTAAATTAACACAGCAATAGGATTTTTAAAGAAGTGCAAAGAATTTTTCGACAAATTATGATGGAATTGTAAAAAAGCAAAAACAGAATCCATGTACTTAAGTCCAGAACTCGAATTTGAACTTGGATTTCCATTGGGATGTTTCTGAGAGTAGTACAATGAAAGTTTTCATTAAATCCTGTGATTTAGGGAGTTAACTAATTTTTTTTTAAAAATGGACGAATCAACTTCCGTACTTCCGGTAAAGGACACAAGGAGGACTGGGGTAAGAGATTTAGGAGACAGTAACAAAACAAAAGGATTTTTGTAGAGATCGGTATTTATGTGAGCAGTTTCTTCTCTTTTATAATTGGCTGAATTAAGGGACTTGACCCTCATATTCCTCCATTTATCCTATCCCCATCCGCCAAACTCTCCTTGACCTTTGACTTTTGACCTCCGTCTTCCTTTCCCTCTCGTCATCCAGCTGGACCATTGTTAGTATACTTATTACATTTATAAAATTAAACATCCACACTCTCTCATCATACAGCATCAGTTTTTGTCATGTAAATTCCATGTCCCTGGACACACTTCTCCGTTTCCATGACGACCAGTTTGATCCATCCGTTCCTTAAGAGCACATCAACAAGTACTTTCATGTCTGTTTAACCTTCTTGTAGTAGGTTCAAGTCCTCAAGTTTTATAGAAATGTTTCTAACGCGCTAGATAGTTACTACACAAGGATTACTCTCCGCCTATAACCTATGACCTACCCTATGACTTGTCTTAAAATAATTTGTGTTGTACAAATAACCTCTTCCTGCCCTTGTACTTTTTTAAAAATTTTGAGAGAATTATGAAACTAATTAACTAAAGGCCAGAGAGACTTTTTAATAAGTAATAATAACTAATACAAAAAAAAGAAGCAAGGGGAAAGTAAGGGGCTTATGACCTTTTAACATTCATTCCTACGTGATTTCTTAGCATCTACGCTCCTTTTCTATTTCTATCATTTGATTGTTTCAACTTTCTAGATTCGGGATCTTCAGATTTTCGGGGTCCCTTTTTGAAGAAAAAAAACCTCCATTATGATTGTACAACATTTTTAACAGAGATGCGACGTCTGGCTCCTCTCTCCTCCGTGACAATAATTTAGACTTCCAGAAACGTTTCTTGAGGTCGACGGCGACGGTCACACATTGTGACACTCAATCTCAACGATGTCCTTGGGAACGTCGACAAACTGGTAGACGAGTCGCTGTCCGTCCACTTTTGCCAGGATTCCACGCTGGTAGTAGTACCTGGGAATTAACAAACAAACATATGAATTAGTCACGTGGCCCAAATATCTTCCAGGCACTTCCTCGTTCAAAGCCAAAGACTACCACCATGGTGGGACAGCCTCCAAGCAGTACGGAAATCATCAAGGAAAAACAAAGGAGGAAAATACGCTTAATTGGATTCGGTGATGACATAATCAGAGCAAGGAAATTACAGTACTGACTCATCAGTTGGCCCAAAAAAAACTAAAGGAAAGTAGATCTTGGCTTTTGTTTGTGGTATTTTTACCTCAGAGCCCGACCCATTGTTTCGTAGTTCATGTCTGGCTTGTTCTTATGGAGTCCCCATAACCTTGACACTGCCTTGGAGTCCACGAGTTTAAAGACGCCCTTTTCCCGATTTGTCCACTTGATGTACCGAGGGCAATACTCTTTGTCTTGAAGGAGTTTTAGCAGAAATTCCCACAAGTACGTCGTTGAACCTGGAAGACGAAAAAAACGGATTAGAATCCCATCATGGAAGTTCTCAGGCTTCATTTTTTCCTGGAGGCAGGAAGTGACTAATGGCTGACCTTCTCGACTCTTTCGTTTCATGGGTCCACTGTCAATCCCTTTCGGCTTCCTTGGCTTCTTCTTGATTCTCGGGGGGAATCCGAGTTCTGCCAAGTAGAATTCCTCCATGGAGGAGCTGCTGGAGGGACTCGTGGTGGCTGGAGCGGGATGAATGACAGAAGGTGGACCACCATTGAGGGAGCTGAGATGGTGGTGGGCATGGAGATTGTGCCCACCGGAGTGAGGTCCACCGAGGAGATTTGGGGAGTTTGGAGACCCGCCGCCGTGTCCCAGCCCATTCGAGCCACCACCGCCCCCACCAAGGGCCGAGTGGAGAGGGAATGTGGGTGTCGTTGGACTCGTCAAGTCGCAATACTGCTGAGAAGATAAATTGGCAAACAGGT
Source organism: Anurida granaria (assembly GCA_034694825.1). Classification (NCBI taxonomy): domain Eukaryota; kingdom Metazoa; phylum Arthropoda; class Collembola; order Poduromorpha; family Neanuridae; genus Anurida; species Anurida granaria. Next base: position 7,532 of record JAQIWD010000037.1, read on the forward strand.
ATCCGTCTGGAAATTTAAAAAAGAAGTCCACGGTTAGTACAATTTGCAATTCAGAAATTTATTCCATAGCACTACTGGGGGACTGGAAATAAAAAATTCTGCAAACAAAGGCTTGGCAGTTAGTTCCAAGTTTCCTAAGATGAAACTCAGGGAGGCAGAACGGAGAATTTGATAATCACATCCGCTGTTTCCGACTCGCTCCCAAGATTTCTTAAGGGGGAGTTCAAGGGTGTTCATTTCATTTTAGTTTCACCATTCTCGTTCCATTTCAACCATCAACCATGTCAACCGTCACAGTTGGCTAGGTCACTTAACCAAGGCACGTTAGGCAGGCCCCCCTCACCCACCGTGGCCACGCTCACCTCCTCAGTTCAGCCGGCATCCACGCTGGGACGCCACGACACCAAGCATGGAGGAAAGGAAGGTGGATCCTCCAGATCATTATGAATATCTTTATCATCTCAATTTGACATGAAGACTGTAGGAAATCCAAGTGGATTGTGGATAATGTTGGGCCGTGGTGGTTTGCCCCAGGGGATTTTTCCGTGGTTTGAACGGAAGCCACTTTACACCAACCTGTTTTTCCTTCTTGAACCCTCTTCCTTGCCCATTAAAATAAAAACCGACAATTCGGTTCCACCTGACTCACTCTAGTCTCACTGACCAAGAAATCCACCTTCCTCGTCCCATCCTCCCCCGCCCAGTCATCAAGAAACTCATTTCCCAAGGAACTTAAGCTGACAAACCCTGGGCTAGCTACATATGCTGGCTGCATGCTGGCCCAGGAGTATACTTTGCATGCAGTGGACCAAATCCAGAACCCCTTAACGCCTTTCCCACCGACTTCAAATCCCCTCCGATTTCCTTCCATTGTCTTCTTCTCCTGAGAAGAAATTACATAAAGAAGCGTCGGTTGACAGGAAGTCTGCCAATTCCGCTCTCACGTCGTCATTTCTCCTTTTTCTTAAGTAAAATCTCATAAAATGAGGAGGAGGACCCACTTTACCCAGAAAACGGACGCAACGGCCGTGCCCTGCGTTAAAAAAATAAGTCGTAGGAAGGATAAACAGGAAATTGAGACGGTTGATTACAGAAATCCGGGTAGTTTCATCGGTTAAACTCCTTTCACATCCTTTTCTTCTTCCTCTTTAGCTTTCTGTCAACCGTGTGAGTCGGGGCGACGGCGTTCAAGGGCCCAACGACTCACACGGTCGAAGGAAAGGACAGTGATTCCAAGACACAAAAAAGAAACTGTTGCATATGAATGGGAGTTCCGGAACCCGGGCTTTTTTCGGATCCTAATTTACTCAAAGTCAACGACGGGTTCACGTCTTTTTTTGGGGGTTCTGTTCATTATGTACAGGTGAGATGGGAATTGGGCCCTTCCACTCAATTGCTTCCCAAACTATTTAAATCCGTCTCAGTTTTTTATATATTTGCATAGCATTTGCATTGAATTGAAGGGAGGGAGGGTTTGAATTAAAAAAAAAACAGGGAGAAAAAAAAGTCGTTCCGTAAATCACCCGGGTAGAGGGAAAAGGGGATAGCCCCTTGAACCTACGAAATAAAAAAAAGTTTCGGATCTTCATTGAAAATTCGGGAGAGACAAAAACGGAGGAAGAACCTCCGCCTGGTGCTCAATTATCCACTAAAAATATGCAAAGTTGGGTCTATTAGAATACAAGGGCCCAAAGATTATGCATGGATCCAGGGACAAATGAAACCGGAAAAAAAGTCGGGCTTCTTCCTGAGTCCGTTCCGGAACCGACATAAAAAATTCCCGGAGATTTTTTTTCAGCCTTCTCACAGACTATGCATTCACGTGAGAAGACTCGTTCCCACTTTCATTGATATTAAAATTTGGAAGATGAGACAAAGAAAGACTTTTCCCATCGTTTTTTATATACCAAAGTTTTCACGTTTGTTGTTCAATTTAATTTCACACTTTGGTCAAATTCATATAGAGTCTCCTCAGACTCCGAGGGACCCTTGAGACCCACCACCCTTGTGAGAACCACCGATAAAAAAAAAATGCAACAACGCAACTTCTGAACCCTTTCGATTGAATAATTTTCATTTTATTAAAATGGATTCAGAGGGACTATAAACTGGCATCAAGAAAATTTGTTTTGTATCCAGAATTTCCGGGTGAATTACAACAAGCAACGCCACCAGCTGCTGCACTTTTATTCCAAAAACCTCAAAAAATGTTCCATAACAAAGAAAAGTTTTGTAATCTTGGATTCGAATGACAATTTACAGACAATGGATACAGGTGCGGATTCAGCCATACAATTTTGCTAAATTTATAAATTCCTCCAGAATATTGTCAAATCCCACGATGGAATTTTTCATTATAACCCATTTAAAAGGAAACTGCGGCTCAATTGATACTCAAACCAATTGGTAATTTCATAACAGCGAAACAACTTCCTACTCCGCATACATCAAAATATCTAAAAATTTTAACTCTTAAATTCTATTAAATTTTTAAGAAATTTCAAACTGAAAACAACTTTTGAAAAATGAACGCAGGATCCAGGATCTTTTTGGGATGAGGAAAGTTTTCTGAAAATCCTTCCTGAAACTGACGCATTTCTGGGATTTACGCCGCGAGGCCACGGCGCGTGTAGCCTGGAATCTGCCATACACAGCTGCCCCACAACATGTTCAGCGGCGTGCCAAGTTGCAAAAACAAGGAGAAATTAATAATTGGCCCGAAGCACCGTGGATAAGTAAACGTTGCAAAAATTATTATTAGGAAAGCATGAGGGTAGGTGGGTTGCAAATTATTTAGCGTGATCTCCTAAAGCAGTTGCTCTCTAAGCTCCAACGACGTCTACCTTGAGATAGGACAAGACACTTCCCCAATACAAATTTACGCCCTGGCAACAAGGACTTGAGCATATGGACATTGGGAGCTCACAAAAAATAGCTGTTCGCCAAAGTTCCTGGAAGCGTCGTCTTATGCTAAAATTTTTGCAAAGACTTTCCTTGTAGCGACGATATATTCCTAATTTCATTTTCCTCACAATAAATCTCTGTTCCCATCCATTCATGATTAACAAGGAGGGATTGTCAGAAGGCTCTTGTGGGAGGATTCACGGGCACCTTCAGGATCCACCACCACCGCGCCTTCCCACAATATCCCCCTTGTGTAAATTTCGAACGGTCACGGTGGTGGTGGTGGTGGGAAGTTCTTAAGAGACGGAAGACGCTTTTATAGCCACCATACCCGGTATAGTAGAAAAGAAAGGAAGACTTGAAGGAATTCTGAGATTCAAAACTTTATTCTTCTTGTGTTGTAATTGCATGGAGGAGCTAAGGGGGGACCTTGGACGAATTAAGCGTCTCGTAATGTAATTGTGTCTATAGGAGGTTGAAGCGTCGTAGTAAGTCTAGGGAAGCCTCCTTTTGTTGTACTCCTACTTGGGAATCTCTACAAGAAAGGCTTGGGAAGGAGATTCGTTTTCCTTCGTGATCATTTTGTCCTTGATGTGGTCACTCACTCGAATCTTTTATTCTTACTTTCATTCTCTTATAAAAATTCAGCTCCATCATCTTCATCCCCTCAGTCAGCCAGAAGAAGAAGACCCACCCAATGTCCGCCGTCCGTCCCCGGGACATGCCTCGTTGAGCCACCAACAACAAAAAAATCAACAATACCCCACACCTCTTCTAAACATGATGCGGGGACCGAACCGGAAAAAAATGACCAAGAAAAAAATAAAGCGGAGCCAGAGCTAACTTCTGGAGCTTCAGAACGGGGGGAAAGTGGTTCAAGAAATTGACAGGAGAATGATGCTCAAACAATTGGGAATTTGACTTGAAAATATGAATTAGCTGAGAAAGGAATTTGTAAAAGCGGAAGTGTGGGTGAATACTGATGAATTCGGAACTGACGAAATCCCTTGGAGGACACAAACGGGGTCAACTCCCTCTAAGAATTAATGAAAACGTAGAGCGAGTGAACCTAAACGATCATCCTTTCATGGAGTGTTGAAAGAATTCATAAATAATTTAAAATTTAAAAGGGACTACGATTAATTACGAATTCGGATTTTCTAGTTTCTAGAAGGATTTCCTCCTAGGGAGGATACCATGTGCATAAGTAATTGAAACTAGGGCTGGACCTAAGGGCTCTTTAGGGATTTTACAGAATTATAGAACAGGAAAATCCTTTTGTTCTTTCCCAGCACCAACCATGGCTTCCAGGAACTCAGGCCTTGTTGTTGTGGTATGAGATCCGTGGTTTTAATTTGAATTAAACTTCGTACAAACTCCCAACGTCGCGTCGCGGCTAAAAAATTAGCGTTTTCGGGGATCTTATCTCGGACTTTGGTTCTTGGTCGGTGACCAATAATATTTTCCTACACACAATTTGGGATTGAATGGGCCCGGCACTGAATATCGTACGGAGAAAAGTGTTTAAATCTGAACAGGAAAAGGGCTAACCGCAGTAGTTAATCGAAAATTTCAGAGCTTAGCTTCCTTTAGCTCCTGGAGGATGAACCAGGGTGGGACCGCATGGAACTCCTCCGTGGGACCACTTCCATATTTCGCTTTCAGCTTTTTTTTTAATCTGATCTTGGGGATCAGCCATGGCGTACGTACGTACGTGTATGTATCATAGGAGGAAGGACAGGTTCGTTCACTTTTTGACTTTGAGCCATTAGAGAAAGGTCAGGAGTCCAGAAACACCAAACTTTTATTAACCAATTCGCAAACAGGCGGAACTCTCGCAAAAAGGTCCATTATCCCAAAGTGTAGCAGAATCGGAGGAGGGAGAGCCAGGTAAGGAAAACAAGATGCCAAGCCCATCAAAAATTTGGCAAATGGGATTTGCCCATTTTGCCAAAAACGACTTCCAGGTCCATCATCATGAATCTGCAGCTCCCTTTCACTGCTGTCGTCACCAGTATCCCATTGGAACTACTACACACGCCTATCTCGCCAAAATTTAGTGAATGGGGTTTAAATGGATTTCAGTTTTCCTATTTCCTCCTCCAGATCCCCTGCACGGGTGTTGTTTCCCTCGACCGTTGGGCTAGAATTTTAGAAGTGGGATGCTGATTAGGTGGAATTGGCGAGAATTGTCAAGTTGCGAATTGCTTCCAGGGAAAGGATTCTGCAGGGGAGGGTGCTGGAGGGATGTGATGGTAGTGGCTCGTAAATGGACGCAGAGATAGTGATGACGAGTTTTTTTTGTTCAGAGATCATCCTCTGCAAATAGCCTTGACATTCGCCGTTTCTCTTGACGGAAGATAAAAATGTGGTACGTAACTGACAGAAAATGACTTCCTACACGAGGGAAGCAGCGGCGGTGGTGATTAGACCTCTTCACACAAACTGCAAATTGCAACATCACGTGTGTTCTAAACAGCGTCAGTCAGCGTCACCACCCCTGCCATCCTCGTCCATAGATTCGGTAGAGTCAATTCAGCAAAGTCCCATTTTATCCCATTCATGTCAAATTACTAGCCAGACACTTTAGCAAACTTTTGCCGAAAAAAAAAAGAAGAAACTTTTGTGAAGAAAAGTTTTATCGTATTTTTAAACCGTAAATGTACGTTGGATCCCATACAACATGGAGAAAAAACTAGAGAAAGTTTATCTACTGGATACTTTCATCAGTCCTTGGCCCTTTGCCTGACCTTCGTATAGTCCAAGAAGTACGACGCTTGGTCCATGCTCCTTTCCTTGCCTGCCAACAAGAGTCAGGGATGACATTGGAACCGGAAGACTACGCTCCGCCCTTTCCTTGCGAAAATCTCTGCTAGCTCGAATACATAAGTGGAGTTTCGAATGCTAATCTGGTAATGAAAAACTCCACATCCAAAACACACGAGAACTGCTGCATCCCTAATCCACCTTTTAATTTCTGCTCAAATTTCACAATACTAAAGATCCTGGAGTTTTGGCTCAAATTCAAATTCAATCTCTACTTTTTCTAGAATTTCAAATCCACGAAATGTATTGGAGGGGCACGCAGGAGAATTTAAGGAGAAAATTCTGTAATTGATAAATGGGAAATGGGATTCACAAAATTTACGTTTTACAAGTAAAGCGTAGTCCACCACGGGAACTCATTCATAAATTTGACATCAATGAATCCGACATTGGCGTTGTTGCTCAGATCCGTCGCCATTTTCACGCCAGCGTTAATAAAGTTCTCCATTTAAGAATAGGGAGCAGGAAATCCGAATCCGAATTTTTCAAATCCGTTCCATTATTGACCACTTTTGGAATCAATGTGGTGTTTCAAAGTAGAAGGAACGTGCAAAAGGATTAATGTCGTGTTTTCCATAATGAGGAACAAATGTTGGATAAATGGCACAAATGGTGATGGTGGTATAGTTGTAGCCACCACTCAATTCGCAATTCGCAAACGAATTTATGATGAGCCCATCATACCAAGGAGGAGAGTGTGGATAGAGACGCAACCTTGGGGAAGGAGTTTGACCCAAACCCAGCAAACGCTATTCACGCTACGCCAATCCCAAACAACTTGTTATTTTTGCAATAATTAGGATAAGTGCAATTTCCCATCCACCCACCCCACCCAACAATGTTATCATCCATCGTCTCCAAATTTAAAGGGACGCAAGATAAAAAGTTTCAAGGAGAGGAGGATGGAGGCGCATTGTCCCTCTCAAGTTGCTCCATTTCCCAAGTGAAAGGGAACTTTTTGGCGCAATGATGATCAAGTCAAGTCCTTTTTTGCAATTCCATTGTTTGCAAAATGATGCAAGGTCTTAGGGATGACCGTCGATGCGTTTGGAGTAGATTCCACCTGGAAAGACTGCAATAATATACCCCCGTGTTTTGACCCAACGGAACTCTTAGTTTTGAATGAACGTAAAGCCATTGAAATCCATTATTGACGCAACAATCCCAAGTTACACACAGTTACCATAAACTTCCATTATTGTTCTTGGACCCTTTTCCAACCGTACCTGGGCAGGTAGGGTACTTCATCTGACCTCGGTCTTTGTCTCTCTTCCGACTGGTCCTGCCCGAGCAATGACCTCTCTGCCTAAGTTCCTGTTATCGTTCCTCGCTCATTCGAATTCCCCGCTCATTTTTGGCCAAGATAGCCGGAGCGTCATTTTTAGCCGGAGCGTCGTGACATGGGTGTCGTCAGCGTCCTACCCGTTGGAAACCGCAGCAGGGCTGGCGGTAATTAGAAAACCAAAGCGGAAATCCACAAAACGCCTGATTAGGTTCTCCGATTTTGATTTTTTTAAATTCGTATTTTCATTTCGAGTAGCAATTAAGAGCTGGGAGACCTAGGAGGCTTCCGGGGAGTCGTCATAGTCTCACCGCAGTGTCTTTCCAGTGCGCTGCCTCACGACAGCAAACTTACCGTGACGCTTCGAAAAAGTATCCTCGATCTGACCACGGGTCATCCGGCAGAAGCATGGTTTCACTATCAAATATCCAATTAAGGGAACTTTAATCTAAACCTCAACCCCTTCCCTGGTTATTTCCCTTCCCACATCCTTCGTCTTGAGACGCTTGGAAATTAACAATGTGTAAAAGTCCCGCTATGTCAACCAGGGAACCCGAAAAACACTCCGAGTCCCTACAAGATTTTTTCTCACGCCCGTAAGCCCAGCATCAAGTCCGAATGACCATGGCCTCTGGAAAAGTCTCCGAGTAAAGTAACCTGCATCTTTCTATTTTTGGAACTGACCCATGATAGACCACGGAAGGAGTTTAGGGAAAACACCTTTGCGAGCGAGCGACATCGTGAGAAAAACGGGGGATGAAGAACAAGAAAAGATTTTCCGGTCACAAACCGTTTAGCAAGGACCAAATCATAGTCATGAGGAAAGGTATCAATGGTAGTTGCTTTGTATGGATTTACAACCGACAATTCACTGGAGATTATTCCTGGTGATCTTGAACTTGGGCATAGCCACTCAAGGGCAAACAATTGGCATGGGATACCAGAAAGGTGGGTGGAGATTTCAGCGGCCTAATTGCCTCTGCTCCTGCCACTTATGTACAGGGATTACTCAAGTGTTAGTAAATGAAGTGACTACTTACCTCCTGGGTGTTGCCTGGATACAGAATAGGGATGTCGTACTGAGGAGTAAAAGGGAGACGAGAGGTAAGGATTCATGCCGCCATGACCACCAGGGCTCGGACTTTCTGCTGTGGGAACTATTTATGGAAAAACGAAAGGATTATCATTAGAACAATCATCATCACCCACCATTCAATTCATGTGACGCTCCAGCCCAAAAATAAATCCTAAGCGTGCAATTCCCAAAGTGATCCTGATTATTTAGACTAGGAGTTTGATTTGGGAAAAAAGGTGAGCAGCGTGTGTATTTCAGGGCTAAAGAATCCGATCCCAAAGTGTGGATCTTCTCACCACTACACGTTACGTTACGTTTCCGGAGTCAAAAAATTTAGAGATGCTTTTAGTCTTACAAGGATTCTTTACCTATTTTTAACCTGAAACCACAAGCATTCAAGAATGGGAAACAAAAAAGGAAGACGGGAGGTTGAACTCCTGCAGTTTCTCATCTCGCCTTCACTTCCGGTTGTTGGTTTTTAAGGCCAGGCGTAAAAAATGCCGGGACTCCTGCCCTTATATTAGTAGTGAAACTTGTGCAACAAAATTTTGTAATAGCATCCGCACCACCACTACCAAAGGAGAGGTGCTGGGAGCTGGGTGGGTCGAAAGGGATTTATGAAATGTATTTAAGCATTCCTAGTGACAGGCTCTTTGGACTTCCGGAAGGTCGTCCCAATCAACAATTGAAAGGGGCATAACTTCCCTCATTTCCGGTTCCAGCTATCTTTTGTTTGACCGAGTGGCTCAGATTTTGGTGGCGATGTGAATGGGATTGGGACCCAACCCACCACCACCACCATCATCGTCACCGGGATAGGAAATGGAAGAGATTATCGCCTTCATCTAACTTCCGACCACACGCTTTCATTAGGAAGGATCCATTCCTTCGGACGTTGCTAATAGCCCACGAACATACTTCCCCTTACGTTGCCACACACCCAACACTCCCCATATGCTTCCCATTCAGAACTTAAGGGCCCCTCCCGTTCCCCGCCCCCGGGTAGTAACAAATCATAGTAAGAATAATATTGACCTGGAGTGGACTGAAGTCGGGCCTTGAGGTCATCATTTGACGTGTGACCACTGCTGCTGCTGTCCACATCAGAAACGCCACTGTCAGCCGGACTCGGGGGAAGTGACCCTGGAAAAAAATTAAAAGAAAAATATTTGCTAGTAAATTTGTAAAAGTCGCAGGAATTGAGGTCGAACTAGCATTGGCATTCGTACGCTCAACCACACAGCGGTACACGCATTTCCAGCTCGTAGACGTTTTTTTTCCTGGAGAAGTGAATGAATTGGATACTTGTGTCGTGAATTTTCCAAATTCACGCTAATCTCCTTGGGTATGAATTGGGAAGAAAAGTAACGGGATTTTGATTTTTGAAATTGGAATTTGTCATAATCCTACAAGTATTTTGTGTCCAGTTGCTGTGGATCCAATAAAAATTCCCAATGACTCCTGCATTCAACGTTATAAGAACGAGGAGGACGGAAACTTTCATTGAAAACCAGCACGTTGGCTGGTAGTAACAGTAGAATTGTTTCGTGTTTTTGTAACAGCGTCAAGAAAACATCCGGTGATTGTTGAAGAGGAAGAAGACACACCTGTGTGCTGCTCCTTGCATGCATAAAATTATCGTTAAGGAGTCTACATTCTATGCACCTTCCCTTTGATTTTTCCTACATACAACAATGTAGTGTAACCTGAACTGGCTGCCCTGGCCCTGCCTTCTCGACATCCAGGAAAGTAACTCGGGCTCGTTTTCTTCTTTCGCCTCCACCAACTTGTTTTCCATCAACTTTTCCAACATTCATTTTTTATTTGGGCAGTTTCTCAGAGTTTCTGAGAAAGACGCGTCGGGCAGCAGGAAATGGACTCAAGATTCAATGATAAAAAGATTCACATTTTTTGTTTTCATTTTTTACCCCTTTGGGAATGGGGCTTAATGTGCAAAAATGGAGAGTGAAGATGCCTGTATGAATGATAATGATTAGATGGATCCGGCCAACCAGAAGAATCCATGAGAATCCTCATCAATTAATAAATTAATGGAGGAAGATGGTATAAGTTAGTCCGGTTCTGCCCGCTTATAGTTCGTTAAGTTTACACCTAGTTCACCTTGGAAAGTTTACTCTCCCCGCCGTTCTTAGAGTGTAAAGACTACACGCAATGCATCCCAATAATGGCCAGAAATCAAACAATCGAGTTAAGAAATCTTCCCAACAATGGTCCTTTCTCACTCAATTTCCGCCCAGGATGTGCCCTTCCATACTGAAGACGTTAAAAATCATCCCCAATAACCGGAAGAACCCCAAAGAAAGGGAAAGGGAGTCCACACATCAGTTAAAAAATGGCAATGGGATCCATGTGACGCCCCGTGACGACGAGAGGGATAAGGGTGACGAGTCGGAACTGTGAAATGGGACACATTAAAGTGGTTACGACTAACTGAGGAAGCCACTTAAAGCCCATTCAAGAGCCCTACAAGAGGAAATGAGGTAAAATGGAACATAAAATTTTACTATCTTCTGCAAATCATTTTCACTACTTTCCAGTCCTCAAACGTATAGTCAACTGCCTTTCTTTTTTTTTACCAAAAAGGAACCCCAAAAATCGAGTCTCGGGTGTCATCATCAGTTTCCCTTCATTAACATGTCACCACTCGAACCAGCATCATTTTTAACTCAGTTTCTGGGAAATGGCTTTCAGATGTTTCGGACCAAAGAAGCGTCTTCTTAAAAATGGCCTCCAATGATGCCATGACCATCGCCAGTCCTTCCTTCCACATTTCCATCCTAAATCCGCCTAATCAAAAACTCGCCACCCGGTTGTCCAATCTTACCGAAAGTTTAAATCTAAATCAATTGATTTGAAAACGAATCCTGGAGAGGACAAAATCAGTTCATCTCTTGGGCACATCAGGGTCTTGTGGTCCCAAAAATCAAGGAAACCACACACATGGAGTGCCTTAAATGACTCCCGGGTTCCTCATAATCTCTCATGTCCCGACATTCCAGAAAGGAGGGAAACTGTCATCTTTACACAATTTTTGGTTCCCAAATTGAAATCCCAGGGACGGGACCCTGTGTCGTTCTGTAAAAAATGCTCTCTCATTTCCACGTACTTGTCCTGTCACCATTAGAATTATCTCATCATCATTACTCAAGCAGAACCGAACCCCGAGAGTCGAGCACGCAGGGCCAAGGGAACCTTCAAGTCCCTTCAAACCCGGCGGGCATGCGTAGTAAGGGTGATAGGATTTCTACCTGTTGAGCCCGAATAGGGAGGTGGGCGGTGGATCCCGTTTGGTCCCACGAGTGGGACCGGGTGGTGGTTGAGGATCCCTTGAAGTAACGTCCTTGGTGGGGAAGTTCTCGGAGATCGATTTCCTTCCAGTTCCAAGAGACCAGCGGCCCCCATCAACCGAACTCCACCTGACGACGTGTCAACTGGAAATAGAAATAGAAGAAAAAAATTCTTAAGATATGCTCTCTCATCATTGGTTCTGATTGGAGGGCGCGGTTGGGACGACGATTGGAATTGGACTTTGGAGATCAAAAATAGAAGAAAGAATGGCTTGCACTTTGGTCGTGAACAAAGAAACCGGAAATGAGATATACTCCGGAAATCATTATTTTCTAGGCTTCTGATCTCTGCTGGGAAATCCATGGGTATTGTTACCCGCCACCTCCATCATCACCCAATGTGTGTGGGTGGCTGGGAAATTACTACTTTCCCAGACACATGCAAGTACATGAAGGGATCCCAAGATCGAAAAATCTAAAAGTAAGGACCAAATCCAAAGAATCTCTCATCTTTCTTCCAGGTAAAGCGAAGGAAATGAAAGTCCTAAAAATAGGATTCATCCCTTCCTTCCTAATTGCTCCTGACCTCATTCTTATCCTGGAAGGAGAATGACATGGATAAGGGTCCTGGGGCGGGGTCATCTGGACTCGACGGTTGTAAGCCCCCAAGAAGGGCCTGGGATATAAATAAACCCAGGACCTTAACCGACAGGGAAAAGAAACAGTGTACTAGGGTTTGGGTCATAAAGTCCAGACGCCCTCAAGGTCAATAAGCCATGGAAGGGTCCCTTAACACTACCCCGGACATGTTCCTCTTAAAAAATTATTCCAACCCTTTTTCATCCAAAGAAAAACAAACAGCTAAGGAGCAGAGTCATGGAGTCCCTTTGTCTTTTCTCACAGTCAGAAAAAATAGAAACGGGGTAGGACCCAAAACCATGAATACTTGCGCGATTCTATGCGAAAAAAGAACAGGGGAATTGCAAATGAAAAAGTAGTGAGGATGGCGTCTTGCCCTCCGGCACAATTCTAAATTTCGCCATGTGTTACGCAAAGGAAAAGGAAATGTGGCATTTGTTTCCCGAGGACCAACTTGCTTTCCTTCTGTCTCCTGCTCATGCGCCTGTTTGGCTGACCATGATCTGAATAGTTGTCTCCCTTGGTCGTAGCTCTCTTCTTATTATGGACGGAACAGGTAAGGGTGTTACTCAAGTACAAGTGGTGGGCCTAACTAATCTCCGCAAGAGTCCGATTAGACAAGACAAGACAACGCTAAAGGTCCACGGCCCAACCTGAGAACGGATCCTGGGAACCCAATCAACAAAATCCACATTTTTATCTCATCGCTAGGAGTCACCTTTAGCACGACATGGGCATTGGGGCTTGGGAACCAAAGGGGAAGAGGTAGGCTGGACTGGATTAAGCGCTTCTGACCTTGATTTGGGACGTTACTCCGAGCGTCTCTGAACCACTAACACTCTCACTATCCTTCCTCCTACGTCCTAAAGTGCGTCTACAGCAGTCTACAGTACTTTACTAATTCCAAATAGGGATATTAAGCAATACCCTTTGAATTGAACAATCAATCCACCAATCACTCTTCTTTCCTCCAAATGACACCACTCATCCAAACCTAAATGACTAATTGCCCATTCAACATTCCTGCCTCCATTTATTACAAGATTCAATTCCTCTTGGCTTTGTTCTTCATTCCTTTGTTATCCTAATCCTTTGGGCTGAGAAATCATTTCTAATTTTGGCAAAGGAAAATCCTATTTGCGTCTAGGATTATTTTGGGATTCCGAGAATCGATCCTGGAACAAACAAAACAGGAACCCTGCTAAAGCACCCAGCCCCAAACGTGGAAATTTATGTATGAATTGGGCCAAGCCTGGAAACATCTCCAGTTTCCAACGTGACTTTTACGTCTGGAGGTGACGCTCCCCTCCTGGAGCACACAGCATGGAGATGATTTGAAGCCACCCCCCCCCCGATAACATCTCCCCAGATCCCGTTCTTTGGAATTCCGTTTCTCAAGGAGCTCCTGGAAAGTGGGACAGGGAAAGATCCGAATGTGGAAGAATGAAGGAGGGGATGATCTTGTGAAGATTTTCAACTGACCTACATACTAACTTCCCTCTTCATCCTCAGGAGGAATCGGAGGAGGATGCGAGTCATATAAAAAAGTGGGGAAGCGTCCCTGCCCTAACAGCAATCCGAACTCGGATTCCCCACGTTTCGGGACTACTGTTCCCCTGACCTATTTCAGGAGGACTCATGTGGCCTAATTGAGACCCCGAAGCCCATCCTCGACCCGCTGCATTCCCCGTTTCTCCAGTCGCAACAAGCCCCGGCGTGCATGGAAACTTAGGAAAGAGACGGGATCGATAGTAGACAACACTCCCACGAACGACGGCCGACCCACCGCTGTCCTCCGAAATCAACCTTAATTGGTGGTGCTGGAGCGTGGAGGAGTAAATTGTGTCACATATCAATCTGTCAAGACGAAGGATCTTCGCCACCACCGTCGTCTTTTCCCTTTCCTTTGGGACCCCACCAACCATTTTATGATTCATGTATGGATCTGGGTTAGACTTCCTTCCAAAAACAAAAGGAAGGAATTGGGTCAAATGGTACAGAAGGAGGAAAACAAGGCGCAGAGGGTCATCGGCAATTAATAATCCTAAGGATACCCTCTTGTTGGAAGGACCAAGAAATAAAATGTCCAAGGGGTCCAACGTCCCCAGTCCCCCCATCCAATGATCAATATGAATGACCAAAATAAAATCCCACCCAGGAATCTTGCATGTATGGGACTCCATTTTCATTTTCATTCCCACCGTGTCATCAAACTTTGAGTTATGGGGTGGTTGGGTTGGTTGGTGAATTGTTATTCTGGAAGATCTATTTGGAGTTCATGCCCCTTTCGACATTTGCCGGTTATGACATGTATGAGACGACATTTGTGGTGGTGGCAGAGCAGGAGTGCGTGGTGGTGGAATGAGCAAGTGTGAGATCCTTTAATCCTTATTACCTACCACTACAAACTGCTATGGTGAATGTTAGTGCGGGAGTCCTTGAAAAGTGCAATGACATGACACGGTTCACATTGAAGGAGCCTCTCTTCCAATTAAAAATGACGTCTGATTAATAGAAGGGAATGAGGAAAACCGAACTTATCATCATCCAAAGGGAACAACAACAGTAGGGAAAATTTTTTACAGCCTTAGCCTCATTCCAATCCCAATTGAGAGAGGAGAATTGCAACGGATTGCATCAAGCTGGCTCTGAATAGATGTCTAACTGGGTACAATGCTACTGGTGGGATGTTTAGTCATTCCCCATGTTGCTCTTTTGGGTATGGTGAACCACCCATTGTTATCCTTTGTAGGATTATAACCTAGGAGGGATGGACAGTGGTCCTGGTCCTGGATGAGACGAGATTAGTGTTTCCTGGATTCCTTAACTGGAACTGCCTTTAGTCACTGACCTCATTTGATAGTCAGGAATTGAGATCGAGTGTGTATGTGTGTGTGTCGTATGTATGCGGGGGATGATTTGCGAGTGGATGTGCCCCTAATTGGGTCAACCAACTTCTCCATGATGGTTGGGTAGGGGCCTCTTGCCCAATCCCCCCTGGATGAAGACAATGCATCTGGGAAACGGAAAGGGAAGGGGGCGGGGTGGGGTCTCGGATGGGGCTACACACAACACTCAGCTGGATTTGTGTCAGTAGGACAAGCGAAAGTTAAGTGAGGTCCCCCAGCATTACCCTTACGTCACTTGAGCTTCCTAACGCCGTAAACGCAATGGGGAAGTGGACGCCCCAGCAGCAACACGCTCACGTAATAACAAGACGGCGACGATTCACGTAATACCTGAACGTGAGTCGTCGGAATTTGCAGCCGAGGGAGGGAGCTAAGGTAGGATCGGGGGGAGGACTGGGGTCAAGGACTCAAGGTTCAGGCCCAAGATGGGGTTGATGTGGTTGTGACCCTACCGGAACAAAACCCCAGGAATGGGCACCGGAAGAATAAAAGTTGGGCAGCGTTCTCATTTTGCACAACCTGCAGAGTTAGCAAATTGCAAATGATGATCGATCATCGACCTCTTTTTTGCTACTTGAGTCAAACAATTAAAAAATGGCAAACTCAGCTCTCAGTTTGGGCCTGTCGGTCGGGGATTGTTTAAAGACGCGGCGCATGAGCAGCGCAGGGTGATTCTATATGACATTTGAGAGCACTGGAAATAAATGGAAATGGAGTCCCCCACTTCAAAATTAAAATTGGAGGAGAAAGTTGAAAACCTGAGTCCTGAGCTTTCCCTGGGCATTCTGCCTGGAGAAAGAAATGAGATCAGTAGGACGCTGGAGAAGGAAAGGAGGCGACGCGTCCCCACCACCACCGTTTCGTGATTTCCCCTATTTTGGGCCTTCCGCCCTTTACCTTGGTCAAAGTCAAAGGAAATGAGACTTTCTCCAGCCAGGGAAGAAACGAAAGAAGGAGAAAGGGCAACCGACTGCATTATTCCCATCCTGACTTTCACATGTAGGCTAACTGGCATAGGGATAGGGAAGTTCCGGGGATCGATACCCACTGACGTCAGGGCCCTTTTTCCTAAACTTCCTCCTCACATTAGAAACCGTGGTTATTTTTGGACGCTTTTCCCTTCCGTTCTTCTTTCCTCAAAGAGAAAGCGCCGCCGACTCCTTTCACCCTACTTGACTTTTGGTAAGAAAAACTGGAGGAAGGAAGGCGGTGGGATATAAGTCCTGGGCCCTTCCAAATAATATTTTACTCCTGAAATCCCCAGTCCCATTGTGTTCCCGCTGTGTATGAAGTCCAGAGTAGGAAATTATGCTCGGTGCATAATAGAATAGTTAACAACTGATGATGGTAACCGGAAGGGTGGTGTCCATAATTAGAATCACAATTGCTCACTCCTCGATTTGCAAACATGGAAATTCGAAATCTAAGGGAGTAAGTGCGAGTCTAAAATGTGGATGTCATCATTTCCGCCAAACCCACTTTCGCTTTCGTCTCCTACAAATGCACCACCAGCAGGGATTGGTCCGTTGATTCTATGGAAATGGGAAACTAAGAGACCGGATATTGAGCTGCTCCTTTGACCCAGTCGAATCCTAATCCTCCATGTCATCCCCATATACAGGTGAGTTTGGCTGGGAGCATGGAAAATGTCAAGAATAAGAAACGGTCCAGGAAATCACCGTTAGGAACGTGGAGGTACAAGTGATCCCTTGCTAGGGCTAATAACCGCTTGTAAGTCCACCCTACCTTCTAAATGCTTCCCTACAATCCGTCCCTCAATGAGGAACAAACAGATCCCAAACTAAAGGAAATCTTGTCCTACTTTAACCCCCCTCACCGATCATCTTCTTCAGGTCCTAAAATAACTCAGAGACAAATGGACCAACGAACAAGACCTTAAGGATTTAAGGACCCAAGAATGATGGTCCAGTGACCTACACGCAGTTCCACTTACACTACACTACTCGCATTCCTATCCCTAAGGCCAACGAACCAGTGTTCCTATTTGGCTTCATTTTAGGTTTGAATCTTTCACTCATTGTTCCAGGCCCAAACTGGAGCAGAAACCCGGAACAGGTTGAAATTTTGAAATTTTTGGGCTAGGTCGTTGATTTGACAGGCATGGAGGTAGGGCAGAGTGTCGCTTCCTCTTCCTCAGATGAAGAAACCCATATTCTAAAATTAATATTCTAAAATTATAAAAATAGAAAAAGGAAAGCAGGTTGGTTTGGAATCTGAGTAGGAAACGGGGAAGTGGAATTTATGAAAAGAAGTGAACCACTTCCATGTTTTGATCCTCAAGTGCCATGTATAGCAGGTCGAGAATCAGTGATGCGAGGGAGGACGTGAGGGAAGGTGAGAAATGCTTTTGAAGGTTATCAAGGGAGGTGGAATTCCGACGAGATGAGTTTCCGGATGATTGATTCCCGGGTTACTACTACTGTGGTTACAATTAACAATTTCAAAGGAAAATCCACCAAATGTACTCTTGGGAGTGGTCTAGCCCAAGGAATGGGGATGGGAAATGAACGGAGTTAGAGCGGAACTGCCCACGAAGAATCCCCAGCAACACTCAGCCTCTTCCTCCACTTTCAATTTTGACCTTGATAGTTCATTCAGAACAAAATACTAAAAAACTAAAGGCGAGCAGAACTAGCGAAACCCTCGTCGTCTTTATGTAATTTCTGAGCCAGGAGAAAGTGGATACTCTCGAAGGTCACTCACGCAGAACCCTAGCCCCATCCATTTGCAAAATTTTCAACTCAAAACTAAGGAAACCAGGAAGGAAAGGAAAGTGGAGGTTAAGCGGATGTCGCGGGCCTTGATCGTCGGCGACATCCTGGAGGCGTCCTCGTACGACGACGCACGTGGGATCAACGCTTGTTGAAATGCTTGGATGTCGGATCTTGTTTTCTGAAAAACTGCACTTGGAGTGCAGTTATTCCCTGCTTGGGTTTTAGGATTAGCGAATTTGCGAATGAAAGAAGCCTGAGCTGAAATGTAGTTCAAGTGGAAGTGAGCGAGTGAGGATGCGGAACATCATCAGAAAGTTTTGTTGTTATCTCATTCCATTCTTTTAGTAAAGGAGAGACGTTCTAACAATATTAATAGGAGCAGCTTACTTTCCGTTTCCATCAAGGAAACTTTTCCTTTCAGCATCCCTATTTTCTGTGCTGTCTTTAAGCCACTAATCTTCATCTCCCGTGTTTTACTTGCTCATCAGCCCATCAAGATCAGGAACCATGAATTCAATGCATCACCACCTCAGGACTTTCTCCCAGAAACTCACTGGGGAAGGACGCTAAACTAGGAGACTAGCTAAACTTAAGCCTAGGAAATATTTCCAACCACGGAGACATGACTGGGTCTCATTACCCCCGCATGAATAAAAATTTAACCCAAAATGGTACTAATTTCAAAAGTCAAAGATTGATGTCTGAATGCCTAGAGTTCTGGATTAAATCCAGTCAAGAATTTCCAGTGAAACAATAACGAAAGGGGATTGTGGCCTAGAATCTGGAGAAACTTGAAATGAACTTACGGTATCTCTTCATAAGAGACTTTTTGTACGCTTTAGGATTGATACCCAAGTCCATGGGTTGCTGAGAATCGGAAGAGTCATCCGAGTCTTCCTGGGAGTCATCATAGGTCAGGAGACCCCCTTCAGAGGCTGACTTGACCTCACAATGGAAAAGAAATCTCTGCGTAATGTCATTGGCAGTGGTGGGTGGGGTAGGGGTAGCTCGTTTATGGAAGCTGAGGTCAAGGGGTTGACCCTCTCCTTGACTCATCCCCACTTCCTCATCCTCTCCAAAGGATCGAGATCGGACACTCCCACTACTCCCAGTACTCGTCACTGAATTATTTCGACGGTGGGAAATAAAACTGGGACCGGGGATACTGACACTGAGGCTCTTTCCCTTTCCCTGTTCCTCCTGTTCCGTCCCTGATTTGACACAGACGCCACCGGATTCGACCATTTTGGAATCAATCGATTGTTTCGGTTACAACTAATTTTGGATTTTGAACTTATTTTTTTTCCGAAATCGGGTAACTTAAGACCGGCGCTTGTCCATAGAGAAAGTTCGTGCGTGCGGGGCCTAGTAGTATAACAGCACGGTCTATTGTTCTAAAAAACCGACTGGAGACGGGACGTGTTCGCTTGGCTCGACAACACTTTGCTTGAGCTCAACACAGCGAATGAGACGTGGTTCATGGGTTCCCAAAGTCCCAGAACCCAGACCGAGGCATACGGAATCCAAGTAGTATTGAGTGAAGAGGAGCAGTACGCTTCTACACGGTGGAGACCCACTGACTCAGAGTAGGAGACAAGGCATACGGGAACTTACTACAAAATAATACCCAACACGCCTTGCCACTCCACGCTCACTGTCACTACCAACAATTGCATAAACATTCTTGCAAAAGGAATTAAGGAATACAGGAATAAGAAAGGCGACTTTAAAAACCATCCCAAGGGGACTGAGCACTTTGCCAATATTCAGCAGGCCAAGTGTCAACCTCTTCAGAACCTGACGGATGAGGATATTATTGGAAACAGAATTGATGCGGGGTGGATTGAATCTTTGAAATTGATCCAACCGGAGGTGCTTCATATGCCACTGCACGTGAAGGAGGGAAATACGTCAGCGGTGTCATCAAACTGGCTCCCTCGCATAATAATCGCTTATACTCCACAGCGTAACAATGGAAAGTTTGAAATTGGAACTGGAGTACTTTTACCAAAAATTTCAGAGGACGCGGAATTCTTCCGGAGGAATAAGTTCAATTGCGAAAATTTTCAGAAATCTTTCCAGTTTGGCAGGGATTGTGAAAAAGTTGGCATAACTTTTGGATCAAGTTTTGGAAATTGGTGATGTAGGGGCCCTGGACCAAAAACTCCAGGGAAGTTTCCTGTTAGTTTTGTTGTTGTGAACAAGATGTAAAAAGGTGACAAAAGTTGAAAGAATTTGCAAAAGTGGATTTGCAAGAGCATCGCACGAGAGAATAACTCTTGTAGTCGTTTTGCAAAAGCGGATATTTCATACTCGCATTTTTGACCTGAGATTTACGTAAGAAGCAGAACTTGTAACTCATAATTCCTCAAGTGCAAGTTGGAAGTCCACTGGGTCATCTTTGTAGCCACCACGGGCCTTACTAAATTGACTGCAATAGTTGTGCTGACTATTTGCACAATGCGTGAGAACCTGCCACCTCCTAAAGTGCAATAAATTATGCTCATTGTTGGTGTAATGCCAGAATTGCAATTTCGTTGAAAGGTGCATGCACGATCCCTCCCTCGTGTCATGAGATACGATTAACCCTCTACCTTCCCTGATTACAGGACGAACTTGCAACATGACCACAGAAACACTTTGCAAAATCAGTGTGTCCTGCATCAGTCTGAGCCAACAAGTCATTGTCATCATACAGAATTAAATTTCCTCCTCCCACTTACACTATGGGCTGACTGTGGGAAATAAAGTGCCTTATTCCGGTGGTACGCATTATTGACACCCCCACCCTACCCCTACCCCTTCCCCCCTGACGTAATCCCATCACAACAAAAGGAAATTGGCTGATGAGGCAAAAATTGCAAACTTGAAATTACCTAAAATTGCAGTCTATTGCTGCAGTTCCCCGTAAAAGGGGTGGTCGGCAACCTTTTGACTTTTACTGAAATCCCAAACGATTTCCTTCCTCAGGACCTCCATTTCCATCGCAAACTTTTTGGGAATTTTTGCATAAAATGGAACCTGGATGACTGTTATTTGAAGCCAATGGAGGGGAAACAGGTGCATTTGAGGGTGTAAAAAGCAACAACAGACGGACAGACAATCAGTCAATGATGATTCCTTTCATAAATCAGAAGTTCATCCCCTGAATTTCATTTGAAACTCCTTTAGTAGGGTTCGAATCCTCTGGAATTTTAGTGGACATGAAAGAAAGTATGAGTTTCGGATTTCAGCGGGGAAAAAAGTATCTCCGGGAGATACTTGTTCGGGGATTTCTTCTGCTCTGCATATGCTTCATAATGGGTCCACCAACATTACTAAAAAAGAGGTCTACTCTCCTTTCAAACAGATTCGACCGCCAATGAGGTCATCATTAGTTCTTATGTCACGATAATCCTACCCTTGTCTTAAGGGATCACCACCACCAAGGACTCTTTCCAGGCCCACTGGAACCAAACCCTTTTCACTTACCAATCATCATCCCCGGGTAAAGGAGATGAGAACCGGGGGAGCCCATGCTCATTCCCAATCACTATGCAAAAAGTGCTGGAGATGATGGAGGAATCCGTTATGGAATTTGAAAAAAGACTGGTCCTGGATAGATATCCGGTTGGAAGAATGAAGATGCGAAGATGGGGAAGATGATAAGACTGAAATCAATCTGGGATTTCTGTCCAATCCTGATCATCCGCATTGGAAGGATTGGGAAATGTAAAGGGAAATCCGGCGTCTGGATCTTTCTTCACAGGAGGATGGATCCCGGATTATGATTCAAATGAACCAGGGCCAGAATCTTCCTTTGGTTCCCACAATCTCCATAACAACGGACTGAGAAGTTCATCTTCATCAATTAACTCCTTGGGAAGAAGACACTCAATCATCCCAACTGCCACCAGAGACTGGATATGCCTCCTCCAGGTCTCTTAAACGATTCCTTATTGTATCTCATCTATCCATAGAAAAGTTGAAGCGATCTCCATAATTATAAAACCCGAATCACCCAACGCAACTCCTTCATCTGCCAGTCTCCACATGCACATGGTCTGCAAAAAATTATTCTTGCCAAAAAATGACAAGAGTCTTACCCCCCGCTCACCATATTGTTGAACAAAAGGGTTTGTGCGAATTTCCAAACCCTCTTCTTCCTTACATTAAATCAAGGCCATCCACTCTTATTTTCTTTGCAATATTTCTGAAATCCAACTACCTTTTCCTTTATCAGAAATTACATCACCACAGGTAAACAAACCCCAAGAGGAAAATACTTGAATTTATGAGAATCAAAAAAGGAGAAATTTGGAACAATTTGAAAATTTGCAGAATGAGATCCTCCAGTTTTTTGTCCCATAGAATTCCTGCCTACAACTTACCATTAATTTTAATTAATTGCGCAATTGAGAAAAGTGCGTGCACATGAACCTGGTGATGTAACTTGGACCCCACAAATCGAAGGAAGTTCCCAATGATGGATCCAACGTAAGGGCATGTCAATGTGGTGTGAGTGACCTGCATGGGTCATTGGGCTCCTACTGTAGGGGACCCCTACATGCTCTCCTTCACCTCAATTCCATAATTCGCAAAAGTCGTGAAATTAATTGCGAGATCACGTTCAGTGCACAAACCCCTTTTACGTATGAATTTGTAATTTGTGGTGGTGAAGTCTTGTTGAATTCCTCCTCCTGATTAACAAGGGATGGTCTGGGCCTATTCTTACCGTTGCGAGTCAAGTGGCCCTTCCCATTCTCATCCGGTTGCCTCATGCTGTTAAGGCTACGCCCGTACACCGCCCCGCCTCTTAAGAATACGCTGAATTGGGGCTTAATTAAGTTAAAACCTCATCAATGAATCAGAAGAGGAGGAAGAAGAGGTGGAATCCCTTTACTTTGCGACGAGTACTCGAGTGCCAAAATCCGGAATCGATTTCCTGGGTCTGTTGATAATAAATTGAGTCAATAATCCATTCCGGTCGAGTCCCATTTTATGGCTGAGAGAGACAAATATTGGATGCATTATGGATGAGGGAATTGGGAGCGTGTGAAGGTGGGGAGGGGCTGCTGGGGGGAAGGGATGACCTTCCTAGGCTATTGACAGCGTCTCTTCATTTTCAGAATGCGATTGACAGTTCTCAGCGTCATGTTTCCATAATAGAAGACCTTCCGTTTCCATACTGAATCAAAATAATACAAGATTCTTCATAGGAACGCTTCCGCATGGACGGAAAATCGAACGACCGAGTCAGCTCCAATTCCTTTGTTTTCATTTCGGAAAACAATTAATATGGTTGGGGCGTGAGAAGTTGCGCATTTTGTTTAAAGGAAGTAGTGACTCAGGGCGGTTAACCACTTTGCCTAATCAGCATCCCACCATCCATTAAAACCGAGATTCAGTTCCAGACGTAGTTCCGCAGAAACCTTGGATAGAACAAAGAATCTTAAAATTGTGAGAAATAGGGCTTGGGCGCATGCGCCGCGACCGGTACTAACCACAAACCAAACCCTACAGCCAGATCCAATGAAAATTCCTTAACAATATTGCGAATTCGCAATGACTCTGATGGTTCGCCGAAATTTAAAAATCCGACCAATAGGAATTCAATTCTAGTTTCGTCTGACGCGCCTAAGCAGAATTGGAACAATGGAAACCCGCTTTGAACAGTTGCAAACCCTTTTGTTCTTTTTTGGAGGAAATTCTTGGACTTGTTTGGAAGAATGTCAAAGAATCATTTCATTAGGGGACAAGTTGAAGGAATCCTTTGTTCCCTTTACAAATATCTCGGAAAGAATTCCCTACAAAGTTTCTTAAAATTCCAAGAATCGACGGAGAAAGCACGTTGGTGAAAGTTTAGGTTCCTCGGGATGATGAGCTCCTTTGAACAAAAGATTGCGCAGGAACGGACCCGACGTGTCCGCCGTAAGATTGCAATTTCAAATTGCAAAGTTCGGAGTGGGAGAGGGACGCATAATAACATCCTTCCTGCCAGGTCTTCCCTTCTGTTGTGGCTCTTGTTTTTGCAAGGAAGGAGGCAGGGGGGGGGGGTGATGATGGTGGTCTGGTGATGACAGAAAACCTTCAACTCGTCTCAGAGGTTAAAACAAGGAGATGAAGACTTGTCAAAGGTGGAGATTCGCAAATTGCGGAATTTGGCAAGGAGGGAGGAGACCTCTTAATGGAAATTTGGCCCTGGGAAGATCCGAGAGAGGAAGTCTTTGAGTAATAGGCGCTAATTGATGGAAATTGATTCAAGGACAGAGGGCTTAAATGCCAAGAATCCCCGGTCTCATTACCAGTACTTGACTCTTAGCAAAGTTCAAAGACAGCCCCCCACTTTAACTATGATGAAGCTAATTAACGAAAATTCATCATTCCATTTTTGGCATCATTCACTTCTTCCAATTAAAAAAAATCAACGGAGGAATAGGAAGGCAGGGAGTGAAGGTTCTTAGGTATTAATTTCGCAAATTAAAAAAAAATACTGGTGAAAAAATTCCCAGTTTGATGCCTCCAGGTAATACCACGCCCCTGCCCAATCCCAACCAGAGGCTAACCATGTGGCCAAAATCGGAGAATCAAACCATTTTTTGCAGCCTTAATTTTTTTTTTGCACGGAAAAGTTGAGGTGGTTATGGTGAATTGGGAATGATGAGAATGGGAGGCGTGTGGGTTGCCCAGAATCAACAACAAATCTTCCCTGAACAATGTCCGTCTGGGTCTTGATTTCCATTCTCGTCCCGGCCAGGAAACTCCTTGGCCATTTTTTTGGATATCTGATGATGAGAATGGATTTGGACTCGGACAAGTTCAAGGTTTCCAAGATCAAGAAGACGTAGGACGAAGACTCGCAGTCAATTCGCGAATTCTCAACTCTGAAACACCTCCTCGTCATCCTTCCAACTTGTGTCGGGATCCAAAGATCCAAATCTGTCAGACGTGAAAATTCCCTCTGACAGATCCTACCAACCATCAACATTTCCCCTACCCGGTTGGTTGGCAAACTAAGACCGAAATCAAGTTGCGGTGACGCTAAATTGGAACGCATCCCGATCTTTTATGAAGCCGCCGCAGGGCACTTTATGCCAAAATATGCGAAAATCCCTCATTGTCAGTCATTTCGGGCTGAAACTCACGCAACTGGTTGCAATTTTTAATAGGCGTCATGGATAATAATTTGCATTTATGCGTCCAGCGCTGTGGGTTGCAAAAATGATGGAAATTTCCAGCCGCTTCATAAAATGTTGCTAGAGGTCCTGGACAAGAGTTCCAGATATGATTTAAGCCTGACAGGCACTAGGACGCAAGAAAAATAAAAATGAAAGCCCGTCCATTGTCATCCATCTCCTGTGTAATGACCTGAGACACTCGGAACGAAGAAGGCTGGTAAAGGGACGGGGATGACTTTGATTTTGCCAAAAATACCCTTGGAACTCCTCCTCGGTCATGACTTGGTTCATTTACCACGTCAGGCCCCGGCTTGTAATGGATGAGGGAAGGAGGGAAGCTCGTAATTATAAGGACGGAGATGAGAGATTAGAAGGAAACTTCATCTTTACGTAACACAGTGACCTCTGACTTTGTAAGAACGACGGTAGTGGAGGATATACCAGTTCCGGTTGAAGCCATATATCCTTTCATACCAAGATCGGATTAAGCAATAGTCAGCGTTCTGCCACGCCAGCAGCCCGTCACCATAGCCAGTGGCTTTAAAAATCATAATACAAGTATCAAAGAAGTGGATGGATGGATTAGGAGCCTCAAGACTTTTCCCCAACCAATCACCAGCTGCCACAATCACAGGATCTAATTTAACAAGAAAAATGAACTTCCGAAAACCTAAGACAATTTTCTACCACCACCAGTACCAACCGGGTTCAAATGGTTCCAATTCTGGGCCTGAAAAATTGCATCCTTTCCAACTTTTCAATGTTGAGGGAGTTTTGGGTTGAAAAATGATTTTGGGTTCATTCCCTTAAATCCTTGGGAATTATGAGTAATGTGGGACGATTAAATTGAGAAATTATAAAAAACAAATTTGTCATATTTTAAGTTGAGCTTCATTTTTTGGGTTCAAAATTATCAACACCATGAATCCACCGGTGAAATCTGTGAATTAACAAGTGGACCTGATTTTTCAAGGAATTCATTTTTTAACACAAAATGGAGTAAGGCGTAGTTAAACCCAAATCTGGAGCAGCGATGCTAAATGACGGGGGGTTTTGTGAATTTTTCAATTTCTTGGCATGATCTCATGGGCCACGATGGATGCTTTTTCGTAATAATCAGAGGAATGGGAAAGCAATCAAAATTATCTGCTAACTGAGTGACGAACCGTGGCAGCGCTGCCGGTCTCATCCTCTTGGCTTCACCGGGAGACGAATGTCGAGGAGCTCATCGCTTGACAGGATTTGTTCCTAATGAACTTCTTTCCCTTAACTCATCGCAAAGGGGCATGGAATCGAGGAATAAGGCGGAGAAGTTGCCAGGGGAAAGCCTGAAGTTGAGAAATCGCTGGAGCCGGAGCGATGATAATGAATCGACGTACGTTGAAACAAATGGTGAAAATCCTTCCTTCTTGGCCCAGCTTCCGCGTGTCAATTTTTCCCCCTGACTTTGACAGTCACCTTCCCCGTCACCATTTGGAGGGGTATCATTAATTATTCTCGGATTTCCTTGGACCAAAAGTCCGGGCAGTGTACTCGCAGTACTCGTCCATGAACTTCTCATCTGCTTTTTAACTAATTACTTTTACCAATCATCACTCATCATCATCCCTAAGCCCACGTGAGTGCTCAATTCCCAGTCCAATTCCAACCCAGACCAGCTTCGTACCCACTTTTCCGGAAAAGGAGGACGAATATTTTCTTACCTGTGGACAAAACAAAACAAAATTAGAACAAACGCAACATGGCTTTCAAAATCCCAAAATTTTAACTCCTCAACCCAGAATCGTAAACCAGAATGAAAGTCCCCCCTTCCGCCAGGGTGGCTTTGAGCAAAAAGTGTGACAATTGGGAGATAATAATACATTTCAAGGAATAATAATAAAAACTGTTGCAGAATTTTTGAAAGGAGATTAAAAAAAAAAAAAAAAGGAAAAGCATCTGGAGAAAGTTGTGTGTACCATGTGGAGGAGTTTGGATGATGATGATGATGACGAGAGGATGCGGTTGAA
Organism: Anurida granaria; assembly: GCA_034694825.1. Lineage (NCBI taxonomy): Eukaryota > Metazoa > Arthropoda > Collembola > Poduromorpha > Neanuridae > Anurida > Anurida granaria. Next base: position 34,376 of record JAQIWD010000037.1, read on the forward strand.
TAATTCATGTTTTGCCAAAAGGAAAACAGGAAGAGAATATTTTTTTTTCGCAAATTCCTGCCTGCTCTTCCCAGTACTATTTTTGGTCTGATGCGGAACGAGTGTTAGTTCCTCTATAAGTTGCATGAAGGAGGAAGATGAAAGCCATTCGGTTAGGCCATACTTTATGGACCGGATATGCCCTTGAGATTGTGTGCTTTGGGTAGGATTGACGTCAATGGCTCACCGCTCGATACCCGACTACACTCTTTCACCCTGAACTCGGGCATTCCCTTTCACCAGGAACTCAAGGTCCCATCCTGAAGTCCCATCCCATCGCACTCCGAGACAAGACACACACGCTCCCTCCCTTCCGAATGGAGAAAGTCCCTATCGATCTAGATACACTGACCACATCCATTCACAAGATTCAGGACCACAAGCCAGATCTCCAGCCCTGCCATGCCAACCAACCGTCCAGTTCATTCTAAATGACCTTCATTCTTCAACTCCTTTCAGCTTCAGCTGACACAGGGAGGCCAATCCGACATCTCCGCAGGCCCATTATCATGCATGTCCCTTAGCTCCGGATCAGATCCCCCCGCCTCCGCGTGGATTCTACGGACTTTCCAAATGGAAAGAAAGAACTTTCTCCACCCTCATCGGAATTCACTTGGAGGAAGGAAGCGGTGGTGGTACGCATATCCGCAAGATAAAAGATGCACCTATTTTTAGCATCTGATAGCTATAGGATAAGGCAGAAATCTTCAATGGAATGAAAGTGAAAATGGAGGGAAATTGATTATTGGGTCTTATAATAAAACTGGATCAAAAAGAATTAAACGAAGGGCAATTAATGGTTTCCGAGGAAAAATGCACCTTTTAATAAAAATATCCTGATCTGGACTGGAATCCTCAATATTGCCCCACCTAATGAAAATGTGCTGGTGGCAGTATTCTTAGGATCCTTCCAGCACATAGGTCTGGTGGTACTACTGGTGCAACTACTGGCTTCGTTCGTAGGCATAAGTTTGTAGTGGCCTGATGGATGGCCCTAGGAAAAGGACGCCAGAAATCCAATACTGTTGAATAATCATCAACTAATAATGAATAATAGAAGATGTTCCTTCCTAGGGATGGGTACTGTTGAGTATTCATTACAGAAAACAAGTACCCCTTCATCTTTAGTTGAGTTGGCGTTGTTTGGAAATTGAAATCTTAGAATTATGGTCTGCTGTTGGAGAGCAGCTGGCCCAGTCAAAAAAGTCTTCCAGGACCATTGAATATGATCTGAATTCCGTCTTTTTTAAAACATCTTTCCCCGTTGGGCTAAAGGATGGTTCAAGCTTCCTCTATTTTTTACTCCCTGGCCTAAATCTTCCTCTAATTTGTTTTAAGTGGTGGAAAAAATGGTCAACAAATGTCACGTCGGCTATTTGGGGGGAGGGCGACGCCGAGTACTTTCCAGTGGATTTTTAGAAAAACAGATGAACCTTACAGTCAAGTTAAGGTTGGGTTAAGGGAACGGATACAATTTTGGAGTTATTTTGAAAAGATGCCAAGACTGGACTGTCCACAGTCAACATTTTTGGGAATAATTTCATTTTATTAAAAAAAAAAGTATCAGCATGAATTCCCCCTCCTGGAACAATCGTTAGCTTCGCTTTCAAAATCCTGAACAACCTTAAGGGGATGCAAACATTGGAAGATGTAAAGCGGAAGAAAGAAGCCAAGATGAGATTTTATGATATTTTCCCTTTTTAAAAAAGTTAAGTCCCATGTGTTTTGTGTCTCTTTTTTGGAAGTGTAAACTGAAAAGATACACGACGACAGTGGTGGTGGTAGTGGTGGTAGCGGTGAGACTTAACATGGTAAAGCCCTTTTGCTTTGTTTACAAGTTCAGAGGTTCCCTTTGTAAGCTCCCAGCTCAAGTGATCGTATTAATTTACGAGGGCCAAGGAAGTGCAGAGATCCATCCGAGATCTCTTGACTTCCGTGCATTATGTCATTGTGCCCTTTTTTATGCTTACGTAAATACTTGCATATGCATCAACCCCATTAGGCAGTAGGAGTTGCGTCTGGCCCTCAGATGCTCCCTCGGAAGGATTGATCTCATAATGGGATTCACTGCATTCTCCTCAAAATGTCACCGGGAGGACCGCCCCTGGTGACATCCAGGGACAACCCCTTGAGGTGACCCCAAGTCCTAACGTACCTATTCCTCAAAATCCACGAAATGGAACTACACTGCCTGGGAAGAGAGATAATGAAGGAGAGACGCTTCCCTGAGTCATCTGGAAGTCGTTGCCCCCGTGGAATAATAAAAACAAAGCAACAGCGTTAGATTTCACCTCGTCAGACATGGTGGTGGTGAGATCTGACAGGGGCAAAGTGGATCAAGAAAAACAATTCCGACAGACGGAGAGTCATTGGTCATCATTCCCTTGTCAGGGAAGATGAGAGGGTCGGTGTTAAGTGAATGGGTGAATGGGTTGTCGGTACGTCGGTCTAAAGATGATACTTTGGGGTCAAATTCCACGCCACCACGACATGAACCCTTTTCTATTATTCTCACTGGCTGGCCATTGGTAGAGTCAATGGGGTGGAGCTGAGATTCATGTCCATAAGTCACCCACTTATTGACCCATTACAAACCGGGAGTACCATCGAGGCATGACCTTTGGGCTGGGCAGTGTGATGGAAGGAATTCCTTTGAATTTACCTATAGAAGCGGTTCCGCTCAATTGAGCCCATCTGGAAGTCCATGTCAATTACATCGCTTGAGCTCCAGCCCAAGTCTCATTTGAGGACTGGAGCTCATTCCGACGAGCCATGAGAAGATTTATGAGAAAGATGATGGCGATATAGTGATTTAAGGCCTTAGCAGCCGTCTTAATTTGTATCAAAGAAAGTTGGGGAAGATGAGCTGAGCTCTTGTTCAGAAAAATTAGATCATTAAATCCGCAACTTTTGAAAAAAGGAATTGTCAACGGCCATAAATTGAATTTCCAATTGCAATTTATCAGAGATTGTGTGTGTTCCCACTATCCAATTCCACAATTAAATGTAAGGCACAAAAGGGGCCGAAGAACGCTATGAGCTTTCCAGCCAGCCGTTATGGGCCTTCCATAACAAAGCCGCCAAGTATCATGAGTTGGAACTCAAGCAACTGAAAATCCTGGTCCGATTATTGGACCTTATTTTTTAATTGAGACCATTTTTGGATTACAAACAATGGAAAAGGGACAAAAGGGAGAAGGAAAAGGGTCTCAGAGCGTCGTCCTTAAATTCCTGGTAGCCAACAATTAAAATGGAAGATGAGCAGCGGCGGTGTTTCAGTGACAGGTTCCTTATTAAGAAATTGGACAACAACCCACATAATATTCCCATGTACATTATTCTATTTATGACTCATTTGAACTATTAGCAGTGGATTGGATTTCATCCAGACAGGGCATCAGACATTGGAAACCAAAATGGTCTTTGTTCCCATTATTTCCAAGAGCCGTAAATGTGGGTATCAAGGAATAAACATCACTTTACATTTGGGGAAATTTACTAGGGCTATGAATACTTCATTCTACTTCATTCCATCATAGAACAACGAACCAACAAGAGACAAAGAATAAAATATTGAAAAGAAAAAAACGAAAACATGAATCCTACAATCCCCTACGCCTGCGCATTGACCTGCTCCGGTCGTGCTTTGCTTCCCGATGTCATTTTTAAACATTTGAAATATTTTCCTGCTTCAATTAATTTAACTCCCTTTCATTTTCTAACTTTCACCTGGCTTTCACCTTCCTAAATTTTGTGCGTGATGGCTATTGGGAGGATTCCGGAGAGTTCCAAAATTTGTAAACTACAAGTCTTTGTGTTAAAATCCGAATTCATCCATCCTGATGCCTGACAGAATGGAAAAGAAAATTCAGCGAATGATCGTCCTTGGCCCAATTTACAAATAAAAGACCTCGATGCCAGATGAGATTCTCGGTGGTGGTGGTGATCCAAAGAAGAAAAAAAAAATCAAAGATTTTTGGCCAACTTTTGAAATCACTTAAGTGTTAATCAGGCGCAAGGATTCCAAGAGTTGGTAGGGTCTTGCAAAAATTAAAAAAAAATCTAAGAATAGAAGCTCCGAATTTGGTGACCTGTCCTGTCCAACCTCATTCGAGTTCCACTTTGCCTTTCCTTCCCTTCTTCCTCCATAAACAAAATGAAAGTATACAAACAAACCCCCAAATCCTACTTTTCCCACAACTTCCTCTACTTTTTTAAATTTATTGATGCTAAATTGTGGTGGAATATAAAATGGGTTCAGGAATTCTAGACTGAGGAGCTAAGGAGACTAAAGAAGATAGTTCCAGCATCGTCGTTATTTCATTTGCCAAAAAGCCGCTCTCAATTTAGAGAATAACAAGTTTCGTTGATGTAAATAAATGGAAAGCGCAAAGTAAGTCATAAATATTGAGCTGATTTTATAAATTATAAACAATCCCACGAGAGGATGAGCAGGTTAAAAACTTTTCACTTCCAAAGATCCAAAGTTCAAAATTAGAAATTCAGGCTTGGATTTTTTAAACTTCAACTGCGTCTTTAGCATCTCTCCTGGCTACATTTTGATACAATTTACTCACAAATTGTCTTTTTTCCTTTGCCAGGAAATCAAACTCCGTTGCCAAAGATGCCGCTGTGTCGTTTACTATTTTTCTCCTAAAACGCATGAACCATCCCATTAAATGACCTTGGGTGATTGATGACCTGCCGCGGTTCAAAGAAGGCCGTTTAGCGTTCATGTCATGTTCCCAGTTCCGAGTGAATTTCCGTTTTAATTTCCCTCTTGGCAATTCTAATGACCTCGCACACTTTTCCGCGGCAGATCATGTTAGCGTGTGGGTTAACAATTTATTTCCTTCTCTCGTTAATTCGCACATTCTATTAATAAAGTCCCGAATCTTGCTCCGCACCACAGAATAGCAGAGGCGGAAATCAAGATCGGAAAATGGAACTGTTCGGCTCCAACCTCAATTCCTACTCCCGGATACTAAATTCTTACGAGAGGAACCCCAATGACGCCTGTCGACCTAATTTTTATTTTTAAAACGAAAAATCAAAATAAAAGATCCGCCAATCAATTAGGGTCACTTTCTACTCCGTTCTAAACCCTTTTTAGAAGAGATCCAACTTTCCCGACCTCCGCTACGAACTTTGCATTTTGCAAACTTTTGAAATCCGGAAATTAGCGAATAGCAAATTTGGATATTATTTTTGTTTGGAAATTTCCCTCCCTGTTCTGAGAAACCGGAAGCTGCGGCTGTCATTAAAAGGAAGTCCAACAGCGTCACTTCTTGAGAAACTTTTCCTGCCGGAGCTTAACACTAACAAAGAATCAAAATTTTGCCAAAAGGAAGTAGACTTCATTCAGTAGGTGCTTGGATCTATTTTGGGAAATTCGTGGAAATGATGAGCCTGTCTTATTCTACCTTGTTTTAGGTCAAAGCCAAGGTGAAGCAGGTCGGTGTTTCCACAAAGAAACCGCCAGGGTTAAAAATACGACTTTAAACAAAGTAATTCTGGCATTGGATTCTGGAAAGGAAAAGTTGAAAACTTGCAAAAGAAGGATTTTAGAAGGTTTGGCGAGATTTCTAACTGGAAAGTTTTCCGTGATTAATATTTAACAGACCGAATTCGGAGAGAGCAGGGACAAAATTGGAAGATTAAAATTAGAATTTCATCAGTGGAGGTAGGTAGGGCACTCAAAAATAGTTCCGGTTGTGGCTTCTTTCAGCCAGAAAACGTGGCTTGTCATTCACCATACGGGGTTCAACGTGCTTTTTTATGCATGGGAAATATAAATAAATTCAGTTCTCTTGGCTGAGAACGACCAACCCTGGAACATTTGTGAGTTAATTGGCAAAGTTCCAGAAATTAAACCCCGTTGGAACCGAAAAGTGAAAATCAGAACAAAGCGTTTGAGTTAAACTTCAATGGGAAGTGTTGGATGACACAGTTGAAGCGATTAATATCGACTTCCTAATTAATCCATCCATGATGAAGCATTGATGAATTATTAAAAGGAAATTCTCAGAATCTATTTTGTACCACTGGGGATATTCCCAGCGGATTCATCCGGGTTTTTGTTTTTAATGTCAAGACCAATGTGGAAAATACTCAGGACGGACTTGAATCACGGGGAATTTAAAGGAAAGTAAGACAACATTTGCTTTTGTTAAATACTTCCTGAAATTACTCCCACTTTAAATTGAAATAGTTCCAAATTAAAATGAATTAGCTCTGACGTGAATTTTCACTAGAAATTGTCAGAATTTGAGAATTTTCGGATGAAACAAAAAAATCTACGGGAATTTAGTATAAAGTGAGGAATTAAAAAAAAAGTATTTCAAGTCCATCAATTATGGTTTAGGAAACCAAAGCGGAAAAGAATGCTCCTGGTATAAGTGACTCATGATTCGGGAGAAAGCATCAAGGAAACTCTTTTTCAAACCAGAAGCATTTGACACGTTACGGAAAACGGAAGGACCTTGGAACACTTTTTCTTTGGGGTGTTTCCTGTTTTCATAAAATAAATATTGATATTAAAATATTATCAATAAACACTAATTTCCGCTTCCTCCCTTTTTTCGTGTGAAAAAAGAAAATGTGGGTATTTTCTCTGTGTGAACAGAACCTGCCTCATATGTTAGTTATTCTTAGCCCAGAACTTTCCCAGACAATCATCCCAGAATCTTGCGAAAATCCAGCGAAATTTGCAGATGAAATCCAAAAATTTATGAATTGGTGGTAAATGAGTAATCATACAAGGCGTTTTCGTCAACCCACGCCTGGAATTTAATATGCCCGTCGTTTAGCAATCAAAAAGTGACAAGCGATAAAGATGAAACGGGAGCAGCGATCGCAGAAAGCCTGTCCACTTTTTCCCATGGTGGATTTTGGCGATGGCCCAAAGAATTGGAGCCATGGAGCCCCCAACTTTTACATTACCTGAGAAAGTTTCTGTTTGAATTGATGGTCTTCTTATACCAAAAGTTTCGGGAAATTGTAGTTCAAGGGAACTGGATCGATTATTCATCGACCACTATCAATAGTCTGAAATTAAGCGTTCCTGGACAAAAGTTGTCAAGTTGGAGACACGGGAGCATGGGCGTAAATCGATATTATAATGTAACGGAATATTTTGACAAGGAAGACTAACATTGGATTTTACCCGAAATTATTAATAGTGGCACAACCTTAAATCATCCCACTACAACCCACCCTCCGACTTTGTCCCAAGGTCATTCCAATTAGTTTTTAGCCATCGATTCCAGTAAAGGTTTCAGGAGAGGAGTTTAAAATTTTAATGCCAAGATGATTGTTTGTCTATTTTGGGGGTCCATACCTTTGGTAGGGGGTCCACCAAGCCCTGGCTCCACTTTGATTTCCAGTAAGTTCCCCAATGAATTATTCCTTCCCAATTGTTGCCGGGGTGGGCCTTGTGTCTGATGCCCATTATCTGTTGCGGGTGCTGCCAATTTCCCTAAATCCACAAAAAAAAGAAATTTGGGATTAGAATCAATTGATCTGATGGGAAAGGGGGTTGGTAAAATAAATAATAAATTAATAACGAAAACTGCCTGCCAGTTAGCTCTCCAAAGTTAGACTTATTTACATGGATTCATTGAATTGTCATTTCTGCTGCAAAATGTCGTTTCATCTTCCCAATTTGACCAGAATCCCTCATCCAGTGATGCCATCTCTACACAAAACCATTGAAAATTCAAATCCCAATTTCCACTTACTTCTCCAACATTACTCTGATTTGGAAAGTTAGGTTAACTTGAAAGAAAAGAAAGCTTAGGTTAAGTGATACTTGGATTCCGAGTGAGGAAAACGTTCCGCACCTGCCAGTAGTGGATTCGAGGAAGCAATGTTGTTGAGCTTCCCCCTAGGTCCATGTCGTGGCCCATTGTCTGATTGGCTGGGCTGGCAGAGTTGGGCCTGGAGAATGGAGGCGGAAGATGTCTTCCGGTTTGGTCCCATGGCTCCGTTGCTAATCGAACTGTTGCTCGTATGACTATGACTCGAGAGGCTCAGGAGCCCACCACCACCACCCCCGACCCCTCCTTGACCCTCCACCGGACTCTCAGCACCTTTATTCTTTCGCCTCCGCTTCCCAAACCGATCATCTCCGGAAGGGCAGTTGGAGTTGCCGGCATAATTCATTTGGGGATGATGGAGGAGATGCTGGGCAGTATTCGATTGTTGGACTTGGTGCGATTGCTGGTGATGGAACGTAGGCATGGAGTTATACTGGAGGCTGGCAGTATTCGGCTGGGCATGATTATTAGGGGTAGGGTGGCTATTCTCGTCCACGAAACCGTCCAAGATTGAATCCAACTCGAAATTCGTTTCCCCCAATTGTTTGAACAGATCATCATCATCCTCATCATCCAAGCTGACCAGTCCGTTTAAATCCGCTTGAGACAGTTGGGAAAGCGTCGGGAGTTCGGACAAGTCTGAACTTGTACTTGTCCCAGCATTGGTGTTCAGATTTCCCGAATTCGAATGAACAGCTTGCTGTTGCTGCTGATGCTGCTGGACTTGGGTGCTTAGCAGATTCATGTTGAAAACATTCGTGTTATTTGCGTTATGATGTGATGCGGAGGAGGCAGAGCTTGAGCCGCCATTGCTACCCATGGCCATTGAAGATGAGACTTGGAGGAGGTGGTGGGGCCGTTGATGTTGATTCTGGTGCTGGTGGGAGTGGTGGTGGGGGTGGTGGTGGGTATTGTAGGAGGACTGCTGGACATTGTATGAATTATTATTATTGAGACTCGTCGTCGTGCTCGTGGGTGACGTAGAGCTTGGAGAGTGGAGTCCTAATGGGATGGACATGGACATGGGAGGACTAGAATTGTTGCCGCAGCCCGAGCCACCACCTTGACCTTGACCACTTGACGAGATGCCACCATTGCCCACCATCCCAAGTATAGAAGTACTCCCCACTCCATTACTGTTGCTGTCCTAGAGGGATCAAAAGAAAGGAGTTAGGATTCATTTCAACATTTTAAACTTTTAAGTAAATCAACCAATTTGCAAAACTAACCAATGACAGATCAAAATGCACAGTTTTTTTGCTAAAATTCTCAACGTCTGTTTCCATTTCCCAAATTCAATTTAACATTTTAACTAATTGGAAAATCGTTGATTTAGAAGTAACATTGCTAAATTTTGGCGTGGGTTCACTATAGGCGTGGAGGGCCCAGCGCCACCTCTCGCTTCTTTTGCAAACCCATTTTTGCAAACTTCAAGCCCACATCCTCGTTTCTCTTTCATCCCACATATGGCAGGCCAGTCTGCGTTTGGAGGCCCAAGGAACGCTTGTCCTTATGGACATGGAATGTTAGGAAACTTGTGCATTTTGACGAAATCAAGGTGTGATCCAAATGGGTGGATTAATTGTTAATTTTAATTGTTCTTACGAGACAGGAGAGGTCGATGAGTTTCTGATCACTTTCTGAGCACCACAAGAAATCTTCATCAAGATAGGGCATGGCGTTGTCCTCGGGGTAGCCCCTAGAGGACAGCGACAGTGGCTCAATCTTGATATCCACTTTGCCCTCTGACCTCACCCTCCTCGAGTACTGGGTCAAGGATTCCTTTGTTTTCTCTACCTTTCTATGATAGAGGTACAAGTTACTGGATGGGAAGGAACGAAAGGCTTGAATCGACTCATGGAGACATCCAACTGGAAATCAAATTTAAAAAAGCACAATTGATTAGAAACGATCATGACTGAGGAGCTACTCGTAACACGAGTATGTTACCAAAAATAAAACAAAAGGCGTTTTTAATATTTATGATAACAATAATTGAAGGCACCGTGGAGCTTGTTTCTGAAAATCCAAAACCGCTGCTGAATATTTCGAGGCCGTTAATAATGGAACTGTTGTAGTTTTCAAACCCGGATTTAATTGGGTTCTTGACTATAGAAGTATTTCCTTGGAATCAGTTTATGGGTCTAAGACCTTTTCATGACACTTGAATTATCAACAATATTAAACTCATTTGGTGCACCGTCTAATGGGATCTAATGGAAACTAATAAACTATTAACCCCCTCGGCCCACCCTAGCTCATCATCATCACCTATTGTTTGCCCACCTTGCTAACAAGGGGCTGGAAAGCATCCGCCGTGCATGTTTTAAGCGTTTTGAAGTAAACTATTCACGTGCAGTAAATTCTTACTAAAAAACCTTATCCGATTAATGTTCAGTCTGAAAAATATTGAAGGATGACAAAGAAACGGGAAATCCTGGACTTCAGTTATAATTTTATAAAAAATGTTTCTGTACCACTTGAATCCTTATGTTGAAAAAAAAAACTTGAAAAGCGAGGAGTTTTTAGAAAGTTTTCTTTCTTCTTTCCCATTATCGTTGAATCATTTCCATCTACCCCCAAATAACCTCTCCAATTTCTCGGCCTCCTAAAAATCGATTTAAATTTTTATAATTCCAAAAAAGTTTTCTTTTCTAATGAGAAAGAGTAACGCGGCCCCAAAATCTTCTTTTCCTAGACGGTGTTCAAGGTGAAAGGGGACCTGTTGCACTTTTTTCCCAGCCCTCCATTGCATGATCCCCTCCATCACCACCAGGAAGACAAGACTTTCTTTTTAGAACTTTCTCAGGGTCTTTACTCCTTTCCTTTTCATTCCCCATGCCTACCTATCTGTTCCTGTCCTCCTTCACTCGAGCCAAACTTTATACGGAAAGTGCAAGAAAAATCTGATTAAGAATATTCAAACTTATTTTTTGAAACATTTTTCAACCGAGGCAAAAACCGGGATCAATTATTCGTAAAATCCTCAACCATTTCCAAACTTTTTGAACCAAGCTTGAGGAGGATTTGGCATTAGAAATGAGGAGGCGTGAGAACTCGGCGGCGGCAGAGTTCACTTATATTCCTTGGATGCAGCCGAGGTGGCAGAGGTCATCGACACAGTCTCCTCCTCCTCAATTCCCCCAATTCAATCTTCCCATGAATCTCCCATAGAAGAATTTATATCCACCAAAATTCTCTTTAAATTCAGTCAAGGAATCATTGACACCAACTTTCGTTTTCTTAACTCGTACGCAAGGAATCCAATCAGACATCTCAGCAAATCATATAATCATAAAATACGTAATGCCCACGAGACACACTCCACTGATTATACCACTTTTAACTGTACCATTTTATACCTCATCCACCACCTCAAGGGATCAGAATCCAATTTCAATCAAAAGGGCACAAATTTATCAGAAATATCTTCAAAAAATTTCCGGATTTGAAAACCGGCACAACATCCACCATCAAGCTCCTCTGGAGATTGTAAACAGGATGCGAAAATCTGCAGGAAGAATGGAAAAGTTGTAAGGGCATTTGACCCTGTGGACTAGTTGTGGGGACACAATTTTCAAGGAAGACGCCTAGCTAAAACAGTGATGAAGCCCCATTAAATTAAACTAATTAAAGCGATACATGCTACATTTTATAAGGGAAATGATGGTGATGGGGGCTAACAACAAGGAGAATGTGGGCTTGTATGCGTTGGCTCTGCTTTGGATCCTTCTGCGCAGTCTCGTGGTTACAAGACGGAAGCATGAAGGAAACATTAGCCGAAACTTTACGTCATGTAAGAAAGAACGCTTCCGGGATTCGACCACTTTTTAATTGTAAGTGAGGGGTGGTGAAGTTGTGGGGGGGGGGGGCTCTCCATTGCCATCATCCCCGCGCGTACTTGAATTTGAATAAATCGTGAATGTCATTGAACATTTAATCAGGCAGGGAGTGGGTGAGTGATGGTAAAAGAATTTGTGAGATTTCAGTCGAACATGGCCTCCAAAATCCCCCATTGGGGGCTCACTCTGCCGCTAACATCCAATCCATGGGGACCTATCTTTTGTTTTCCTAATCAGAAATCATAACAAAACAATAGGAAAAGATTCTAGTAATCCCTGTTCCTATCTTGGAGCACAACAATGTTACCTTGGTCAAATCATAGCCCGACCAACACCTTCTCATGAACGCCAAATCTAGCCAACAGCAATATTGGGGGGACTCAACATCCTTGACGGCTAGTTCCTGCCTTCCCACTATTACTTGATCCTTTAGCGTCCCAAGACGAATTAAATTATCCACCATCGTGTTACTGTTCCAGGAAGGTTGGAAAACAAGGCCCACCTTCCTAAGGCCAACATTTTAATGAGCCCCATTTTCTCACCAAACGAGATACAAAGAGGTGACGGAATGAGATTCTCGAACATTCTTAACGGTTATGGCAGATCGGGGTTACTGGAGCTCTTCAGCGCGGTTGGGGTCAACACCACGTACTGGGATCAAAACTTATTCCCATGGACACTTCGGGGTCAAATCGGAGACAGATGAAATCATGCTCATAACGTCTTGTTTTTGACCTACGACGGATAGACAATCGTTGACTGACTAATGGAACCCCATAATGATTTATGGTTTATGTGACATTAATGGGCAATTGGGTTACATTGATCTATTCTTTAGTCTCCGGGTTTTAAATAAGATTGAACAGTCAGCAAAGATTACTGGGGATATGATGGGGCCAATGAGGATCTAGTTGCAGTTTGGGAATATAAGAAGTCTCATTCCCCATCAGGATCCCTTTGGCGGCGTCTCCTCAACAATGGAGATCAGATTGACTCTAGAATTTGAGTCCCACTGAATAAACCCCAAGGAAATTAAGGGAGCAATTAAAACCGACATAAACCATTTTCAAGATCATTGGGAACCCAACACCATTTAGCCATTTCCATCCAAGCACATGGTGGATCCATACAGCATCACTGTTTGTAATTTTAACTTGAAGGGAGGGATGATGATGTCTAACCTAGGTTGATCCAATTGGATGGTTACGGAGACCCTGACATAATAACCCTAACCTACTAAACTTCCCTCATCAACGATTACTCACGTAACTAACTATTTTCATTCACCATAAACACCAACATACTCACCAACTCATCAGACAGATGCTCATCATCACTACTACTTAACACTACGAACATCTATTAATAGAACATCTATTAATCACCACAATTGGTCACAATAATGGAAAGACATAAATCAACCCAGAGTGTAGCAAGTGCAAGGAGTTGGAAAATGAACCAATTATGATGATTCGGATGGAAAATGCTGCCCCATCCAATGATCCCAATACCCAAACGCACTTCGTTTTCAGTGATCACATGATCTTTAAACTAAACATTTTTTCTTAATAAAAACAGAGTGCACGAGATCCTTCGATTCAATAACTGCCTCGTCATCAGTCATTCATGAATCATCGAGTCATTAGCAGTAGCTCTGAAATCGGCAGGCTTGACCTTTCCTTTGAAAACAAAGTGAAATTAATCTTGACATGACTTCACTCCCAAAAAAAGACAAAAGGTGGTAAATAAATAATCAATGGGTGACTACTGATCTCATCCGGAAAAGCGGAAGTGGATGTTAACATTGGGAAATTAAAAGGTGGTGGGGAGGATCTTGACCAAATTAGAATCCAACAATGGAAGTTTAACAATACAAGGTTATTAGCATCAATTTTAGTTGGGGGATAATGGGGGATGTTAAAAATGACACCTTCATGCCTCTCCGGCTCGCAAAAATTAAAATCTTGGAATAAAAAAATTGGACTCCATTTTGGAATTACTTAAATTCACAACTGTACTTTATGTTATATATTTTTTTTAAATATAAAATGTAGAGGTGAGAAGCGTTTATTGCGATTGACTAAAATTTTGTTGATTGTTACATGACATAGAGAACTTGTTCTCGAGTCTCTTGAAATTCCTTCATATTCCCAAAGGGTAAATCCCACTGTAGGTAACTCAACAATAACTTTTGGTTTCATTGACCCCATCCTCCTTCATTGTTGTGCACTGTCGATTCCTTTAAAATGGAAAGTGAAATTATTTTGTATTTTCTTTTTGGCAATTTGCCCTCTTTTCCTTACTCCCCGCAAGGCAATTCCAAAGACCATACCATGGGGAAAAATCAATGGCTAATCATCCCTTATTCTCCTTACCAAAAATCTTCTTAAGCATTTCCAACAAAACAAAAGATTTTCAATTAAAAGTGGTCTGAGGGTATCACTACTAATTAATTCAGAACATAATCGATGTTTATGACCCCCATTCCTTATTCAGGTCTTGCTAATATCATTGTTAGGATATTTAATTATTTAAACAGAGAGAAATTGAATTAAGTTATGGAAAGATGCACAATGCAAAAGTGCAAGTATGAAATAACCAAACACTTTACCCTGGTTGTATAATCACAGGTGAGAGAGTCCAATGCCCTGTGACATGGTCTGCGCAAAAAGTGTGCAAAACTTGGCGATGCAAATCAAATTGAGTCTTTGAGCATTTTATACCAGAAAAGGTAGAGTATACATGAAGTGAAATCTTTACCATGGAATATGGCATGCAAAATTAGATACGATTTTGGGATGCTTAACAAGAGGAACTTAAAACGGGCTAAAAAATGTTATTTTTGCAGATTACATAAAATAAGTCTCTCGCATTGCATGATGTAGTTTTGCACTTTGAATCCTGAAATTACAGGTGATGAGGCTCTTTCTGGTAAATAAATTCCAAAACTTCTCAAAACCTTAAGGAGCTACAGAACTGGTCGTAGGAAGGTATGGTAGCCACCTAGTGAGACCGATACGAACAACGTATTCCCATCTGTTAACCCGGATCAAAGAGCAGCATCCGACAATTTCGACGGTGATTTAGGCTCACATGGATTGATTAGTGATGTCTCAAATGTATTCAACGTATACAAAATCATGTTTAAAACGTTTTATGGCAACCATATTTGTAACTAAGATTTTTGGTTTACCTACAGTGTGTT
>JAQIWD010000038.1:0-48774 GCA_034694825.1 Anurida granaria
TAAACCTTCCTAAATTTCTCCCCCGTTTGTCCATGATTGATTGTCTCCAGTGCAAAATCCTCTTCAGCAGGTGGATCCCCATTGGGGGGATCATCAAGACACCATTCCTCTTTGTCTTTGTAACTGGAATGGACTGGAGCAGGTTGACATCTTGTGTATTTTTGGTTGATGAATGAATTACCTGAAAGATTCCATGGAGAGGGATGATGTGGTAGTTAGAATGGTGAAAGTAAAAGGGATTTCGATCTTTTACAAAGGATTTTGTTTTTGGCCCTTAAGTCCCAAAGTCTCCGCTCTCCACTGAGGTATGATAAAAATCGGCAGCACGGAGGAACAGGGATCGATCCCAGTCTAGGCATCGATCCTTCTAACTTTCTCCAATGGGGAAAGCAGGTACCCTCCTGACCCACATCCCTACTCCCTCAAAACATAATACCCATGAATCATTCCAAGGGATCTTCAAGTCAAGCATAAAGGAAGCGACCATTATACATTTAACTTCCACGCACCCAGAGAAACTGGACCAAAACGATAAAGATCAAGTTTTCCAGGAGAAAGTTCGTGTTTTCGATCCCTTTGTCTTTTTCCATTCTTCCAGGACCACCTCCTTCGTTTGGATTCCAATCACTAGTCCTTCCCTGTCATTCTCCAAGATCTATGGAGGATTTTCTTCCATTTTTTCCAGCACCCGGAACCATCCATCACCTCTCTTCTGGCGTCTCCTTCTCTTCTCTTTCAGGGGAATGTTATGAGATCTTTAGAAGAAAAAACTGAGGACGTCCTCGTGTGTGCGTGATGTTGTGGGAAAGGGAAAGTGCCTTAGATACACACAACTTGGGAGCAAGGGAGTCGGAGTCTTCCCAACTTCCGAATCCCCTAGAAGAAAAAAACGCTGCCGTTGCTTTCTCCACTTTCTCGGAACGGAGTGGAGGGGGAGGTAAATGACGCTTCAGTTTCCCTCAGAAAAAAAACAGAAAGATTCCGTTTCATTCAAGTTACACCCTTCCAGCCTCCAACACCTTGCTTTCCCTCTCCCCCATTTTGTACTGGAACAGTTGCAGCGTACAGGGTTGGAACACAACGCTATCGCAAGAGGCTTGGCTGCATGAGCCCTACTAACGCATCAATCGTTCTTTAAAAATCAAAGGTAAGCTTCACTGAATTATCGCAGGATTTAAGGTTATTTCATTTTTTGAGGTTACCTATTTCTTGGTCTAAGAAAACTTTCACAAATGATCCGTACTCCTCATACCAAGTTCCCTGAGGACGCTGCGCTGGTTTTGAGAGATGAAGTAACGGTGGCGGAAGATGGTGGTAGCCCGAAATTGCTTTTGGGAGAGAGGAACCTCTGACTTTGATCTTTAGAAATGATAAAAATTCCGAAGCCAATAACATGGGCATCATCTCCAGCCCCCATCATCAAGATTCTATTCACTTTCGCCGTTGGCTCCCTTTTCCGGGACCGAACCCTCCAATCAAAACGTTCAAACCCTAATCTCCTACTTTGTCCTCTGGAGATCTTTCAGTGGAGATAAAAGTCATCTTGTCTTGGTCTCGTCTTCCAGTCCCTAGCCCAATGCTCTCCCACTGACGGAACTGGAATCCTTTTGAGCTTAATTCTAGTCGTCCCAAATGGAATTCTTAACTTTATCCCCGACTTTCAGTGGCTTTCTCCAAGGAAAGCTAAGACATGGGAAGAAAAACACATTCATTCCAAAAATGTATTACCAAGTTGATTCTATTCCATGGAATCAGGAATCAGGAATATGACTTTCTCCGTTTGTGGGAACACAGGTTTCAAATCCCTGCCAACTAATGTAATGCCACACAATCCTTAAGAACGCATCATTACAAAGTCAGAATGGGTTCCATTATTTGATACAATCCTCGGAAATAACTTAAGGGTGTGCCCCAGTTTCAGGCGTCAGCTTCGCAAGGGTGAAAACAATGGAGGAGCCTCACAATACCTTTCAACTAAGTCCGTGGCGATAGTCCGTATTTAGACTTTTTGCGCATTTGTCCTGGAGAAAGTTTCCATTGTCTCCCCTCGTCAAAAGAACAGGAAAGGTATTCAATTCTGGTTTAACCACAGAAGTAAGTGGGGCAGTGGTGGTAGGGATGGAGATTCAAAGAGGAACTCCAGGACTCCAGGACAGCTTCATCTGCATCTCTGAAATAGTACTATCAGATTATCATAAAACGGAGTTCCCGTTTTATAATCCATTCAAAGAGAGGATGAGTTCAGATGGGCGAACAGAATAGGATCTCACAATTCCCTTATTCCCTTCAGGAGTAACTTACTTTCCAACCGGGGGCCCCTACCCGTTAAGCGGGTATCATCCTTTCTTTTCTCGAAAATTCCAAGTGTTCCAACCCGTCAAAAATGCCATCATGATTTCATACAGCAGAATACGTCCGACCATCAGAACCCGGTTCAGAACAGATTCCATAATAATTTATGCCTTTCCCCATACAAACCCTTCAACTTTCTCCCTTCACTGTCAAATTCTGTGGATCCCTTTCTCTCTACCCTCGATCGATCCTTTTCACACACGGTTTCACTTAAGTCCCTTATTGCTTTCTCCTCCGCCTGCATACATTACGGAAAAGTAAAAGTAAAGGGAACCTGAAACACAGGGGGAGGGATAGGGAATGGAAATTGATTGTCATCATCATCCAGCAGCAGCACAGGACTCCCAACTTTCTCTTCTCCATTTTTCCTGGAGCCAAAGTTCTGCATCGAGGATTTTCTTTGAAATGATCGCTCGCCTTCCGGAACGAAGGAACTCCGTTAATTTCCAGAAAGTTTTAGTCAAAGTCCAATCGAATTGGGATATTGTCGAAACTCTATGGAAGGAGATCCATGGGAGTTTCAATGGAGAGCCTTAGAGGTTTCACTTTGTCAAATCCTTGAAAAGGGGAAGTGAATTAAGGGCGCTGGTGGGCTATCGAAACTTTTCCTTTGAAAAAAAAAATGACACAAAACCTTCCTTGAGGCAAATCTTTCGGAATCTCGCCGGCATAAAAAGAAAAACTTGGAGAAACCAAAAAAGGACTTTCCTTGAAGTGTTCCCTTGCTCTGCTGTAATGAAGGGGTATAAGGGAAGTCCACGCTTCTGCTAACTCAACTTTGGAATAAAGATGAAAAGTTTGGAAATTCTACTTCCCATTTCCAAGATTTAGACCGATTAGAATGCTTGCACTGCAGTAGTAGGATCTTCCCATTCATAAAAAGATAAAAGAATCCAGTAGGAGTGGGGGAGTACATTGGCAAGAACTCCTCTAGAGATTTCCTTCCAAAACTTTTATGCCAATTGTGAAGCTTAACTTCTGAATGAATGTCCGTTCCAGTCTCTGCTGGAATATGAGGTGGAGGCGCCGGGCTGACGACGACAGCTCAGTAGTCATCCTCCAGGCGTCCTGGGCAACACTTTGCCTTCTCTGGAGATTGTACTTTTTAGGCAAAACGAATTTTGCAACTGTCTCAAATTACGGTCGTAAAATGTCTGCGAGTTTGTTCCTGAAGGTTACCAAAGGTCAAACTTGGGTTTTCACTTTTATGGAGTTGGACGGCTCTTATTCGCGTAACGACGAAGACCGTAAAGGTCGTCGCCCCCTCCTTTGGTCGACGTCTTTCATGTCACCACACATGCCAGTCCTCCTTGAATGTCATACACTTGGCGGTCGCGGTTGCAGAGTCGAAAGAATGATTTATTTTCTGGGAATTTACAACTTACCACCACCGTTTGTCTTGTCTTGTGTGAAATGACAGCGCAGCGGCTGGACAGAAATTAATTTCGAAGTTCCAGTCCTAGCCAGCCTCCGGATATTTGGCGAGTCGGGAGTGACAATGGGAAAAGTTTGCACTGGAAGAGGCTGGCGGTGTCCGTCTCCGCTATATGCGACCTCATTCAATTTTCTTTGTTGACAGGAACGGTTTCTCCAGAGTTACTGCCAAGGCACGTCCGACCCTTTCCTGGAGCAATAATACTTTCAAAACAATGGAGATTCCAATTGGAGGAACAAAGGAGAAGAAACGGAGATTCTTTCGGAAGACGGGCTCAGGCTCAGGCTCAGCAGGATCCAGCTCATCCACATCCTCCCGGGGTGGTGGTGGACAAAATTCCTGGGAGAGTCAGCAGAGTCCCACCACGCAAAGTGCTGGACCGAGTCTTACGAATAGTTTTGAAAATACTTCCATCACTGCTGGAGGAGGAGTCAGTGTGGGGCTGATGAATAATTTGAACTTCCCTGGATCTACCACCCCGCCGTCCGCAGCCATCATCGGCGGCGGTGGATCCAATCAGCAACAACGAGGCAAGTCCCACCTCCCACCCGAGCATCCACAAAAGAAAGCTCATCGTCACAGTCCAGGAAATTCCATGAGCCTGGATGAAGCGGAGCACTTGATGATGCAGCATCGGAGGGTCATGGCAGCCCCACGCAGAGCTCGGAGTGCAGAACGTTTTGAAGGGATGCGAATCAACAATTCACCAGGTTTGTATAGCCACTACTTTTAATCCTGGAAGGGAGGCCTTTTGCCAAAGGGAATTCAATCCCTTGGCCTGATCTCATTCTCCCCTAATGGCTTTCGTCATTCCCTGGAGAAAGTGAATCCATTCCCCCAGCAACTGTCAGCAGCGAGTCATCGCTTTACTAGGATCACTTTTTCTCGCGACAGACGTCTTTCCCGTCTCCCACCCACCCGCGCTTAAGCTCAGGCCTTGGATTTATAGAGGGGATTTTTTCCCCAACTTTTCTGGGATTCGGAACCACCATGAGCCTTGGAATTCAGCACTGCGGTTGAGCGCTGAAGTTAATTCGCCGTGGCGGTGTCGATAAACTTTCAAGGCCGTTTGGAATCCTTTTTCTTCCTGCCCGATTTCTCTCCAATAATTGTAAATTGATGATGCAAACATATGAGTCTAAGATTTGATGAGATGCAAACAAAAATCGACCCGAAAAAAAGTGAATCAAGGCGTAAGAATTGTAAAAAATCAGGGACATGTGGGGAAATTCCCACAGTGGTGGTGGAAACTTTCCTCTTTCAGTCAAAGTTACGATGAGCTGGGACTTGGACCGGAAGAGAAAGTTTGTAGGAAATGGGAGTTACTACCTAGTCAATTAATGGGGATAAAAGGAAAGGGACGCTTTAAAGGGGCCAACATTACCTTTATCATTTCAAAGAGATAGGAGCAAAAAAGTACATGATTCATAGACTCCGGAGTTTTGTTTTCCCAGTGGAAGTTTAGAGAAAGTATTTTGCTAGCGTCGGTTATATTAGGCGAAAAAAGGGAAGGTGCCCGCCCGACTTTCTCTTTTACTCAAAGACTTTCTCTTTTTGAAACAAAAACTTTTCCTTTGGAACTTGGAAGTAACAAATTATTGAGAGTTTCAGGTTCGAGCTCGCCTGCTTTGTTCTCAAAGTCCGACTTCCTTTGAAGTGAAAAGTAAACACTTTTTTGACATTTTATTCCTTTTCTCCAACTAACTCACAATTCTACTACTACCGACACCGATGTCCTTCCTTTCTCTCCTCCAGAAAAAAGAAGTGAAAGTCGGTGAAACTTTTCCATGCCCCCTTCACCTACTTTCTCTGCTCGGAAGACAATTTTAATCCCTTTTATTAATTCACGCGCCCAACAAATAGAGGACGAATGGCACGTGCGGAAGCATGGAAGCCCTCCAGTTCTCCAGCAGTATTTTCTGCTGACTGAGAATGGAAAATTGGCACGTTCTCCTTCCACTGGTCGTAACATAAAGAAATGGGAATGGAAAATGGATGAAATGAAAGCAAGAAATTGCTTCGCACAGTCCAAGAGAAAGTTAATTAGGAACCGCAATTAATGAGATTCTGTTGACTCCCCTAGGCGAAAAGTTGGTACACTACCCACTGCCAACTCGTGAAGAGCTTCTCGACCGCAATAAGTTCAACTCACCTAGACCAATCAGACCAACTACAGCCGGAGGAGCAGGAGGAACCAATTTGGTCAATGATCCTCATCGACGGAATCCGCCATTGTCGTCAATTTCAGGCATTACGTCTCCACCACCACCATACCAAGCCGCCATGAACGAAGTAGGACACATTTCTAATTAACCACTCCGACATTTCCAAGTTAGTGACCTTTCTAAATAGTGAATTGAAATTAATAGAAAACAGGACCACCAAGCTATCGCCAGGCGTTGGCTGCAGCAGCAGCTGCCAACTACAATCAGAAAGGTGGTGGGACGCACCCTCGACAATTTCCCCTCGCCCACCACCACCATCTTTCTCATCACCACCGTGGAGCACAGAGCTTGGACTCTGAATTTGGATCGTCGGGGACTACGATGCGATCCGCCGTAAGCGTCCCGGCATTCTCTAATGATGTCATTTGCAGCTGCTCTAAATGCCAGGTTCGGCTACTTTCTTTTCCACACCTTAACCTTTCTTTTTAGGAACCTCATAAAAATTAACGGGGCATGGTAAAGGGAGGTTAGAAAGGACACAAAGGATTTGGGGAAACGGATTTGGGAGGTGGGCAAAACTCATTTCAGGATAACAAAGGAACATTGGACGGTCAAATTGGAAGGAATAAAATGGAAGGACCGCTTTAGTTTAGTAGATCTCTACAACCCAGGAACCGTGTGGGACTCAAAGACCCAATTAGGGAGACCGTTCTAAGACGTTTACGAGGAGGCTGAGACTTAAATCCGTTCCAACGGTGCACTGTGCCTTAGTTGAAATACTTGCTAGACAACCAGCACTCGAAGGAGCTAGAAACCGTGGCCTGACTTCAAAAACGCTTCTAACGTCATTACGCCTTACATCAACACACAACTACCAGGGAAGGGGATTATTTAACTTGTCACGCCGCTTTTATTGTCAGAGAAAACACGTTGGACTTAAACAAGCCTTCCAGCAAACGTTGTGTCGATCCCAATTTCCCCTAGCTGTATGTTGGCTAGAAAGCCTTGAGTTTAGCTAGCGCTCCTCTTTTGTTTCTAAAATTTTGTTTTGTTTAAACTTTCAGATTCAGAACAAGTCCATGATGGCTGACGGTTATGGAAGTGTTGGGGATTACAATGACTCTGCAGTTTACATGGAGTCACAAGCTTTCCTGATGCATGAAATTATGACGGATGGGATGGCATTTTGCAGTATCATGTGAACTTTCTCCCCAACTTCAAAACTTCCGTTTCAATAAGGAATTCCAAGAAACTTACTAGAAGAAGCCCAGAGTACCAGGAAGTACAGGCATAATTAAGATGCTTCGTAAGAAATTTAGTCCCTCTCTCCCCATATAATTGGTTGATTAACTTCTCCAGGGTGAAAGTAAAGTTATGAAAATGAACTCCCGCAATGTGAAACTTTTCCCCCCACTACAGCACTGAGAAGGATGTTCTCATAAAGTTGGAACTTTTGTTTTATTAATTTAGAAATCCCTTTTGTAAAGTTTTAAGTGAAAAGTTGGTAGTTTGTGGGGAGAACAGCTAGGGAACCTGGGTTTGTTTCATGGGTTTGAGAAATTATGAATTCCTGATTTACTCAGAACTAATTTTCCTGCTAAAGGGGGAGTGGCTCACGATGAGTAAGCGTGCGATTGTTAAATCTAAATTCCCAATTTCAAAAGTAAGAGTGTGAGGATGGCAAAGGATTTTATCATTCAGCTTTCTCTGGATTCCTGGATGGTCCGCTAGAAGCTCCAAGTCATGCAGAGGAAGGAATCCTAATTGGCTTCATTAAGCATTTAACTTTCACCGAATTTAGCACTTAGCATTTTTATAGGTTAGGGCTATAGTGAGCTAACAAGCACATTTTTAGAGTTTTCAATTCCCTCAGTTTATTTAGAGCTTCCAAGCACTCTGCTTTAATTGCGGATTGCGAAACTTAAGGCGAGGGTTCGCCAATACTTTTTTAAGTCAGTAGGACTTGATTCACGAAATGCAGGAAGGCGCTTCGTGAGAAGTCTCGTCGTGTGTTTATTAGAATCAGAATTTGTTTAACGTTGTATCGTGTTGCATGTTTGCATTTCGTGGAGCCAAAATAAAAGACATAGCTCCTTTCCTTTAATCGTACATACGAAAACGATAGAAGTAGTGAAAGTGTTTTCTTTTTTTCATACAATGCTATTTTTTGGGAAGCAAAAAAAAATGGAAGATTTAGAAGAGCTGGTCTCTGTCAAGTCTCCGCCGCAGGCGTTAGGTCGTAGTAGCCGTTTGAACCTTCAATGTGTCCGTGGAGATTCCTTTTAAAAAGACGTATAAAATGTAACACAATGGAACAATTTGAACTTTGTATTACTCTACAACGTGTCTAGAAGAGTCTACGAACGAACGAGGGCCCTCTAAGTCCGATTTTCTACAAAGAAAATAAATTCTAAACAAATTCTATTAGGACTTAACTCAACCACAGGCAGGAGTAACTCAAACTCAAATCCATTTTAATAAAAAGTTGGTACAAGGTAAAAGTTTGTAAGTCCTTTGTGTAATCACAAACAAACTCTGCGAAATAATCTTTAAAGCTACGCTGCTCCTGTCAAAATTACACGTTCGAGGCTTCCACAAAAGTAGGTTCAAGGGATTAAGTTGTCTTTAAATTTTAATATAAGAGTTGTGGCTACACGTCGAGATTCGGGATAGGGGGATTTGTGGTGAAAGCACGCGTGCATAAAGTACCTGGAAAGTAGGAAAGCGTAACAAACTGTGAAGAATGAACATAAACGTATCAACCTGGTGGTGGTGGTGGTGGTGGTGCTAAAAGTAATCCCGCAAGCGGGTAGGGTCTATTTTCCCCTGTGTGGATAACCTTATTTTGTAAATTAATTCCTGATTCATTCTTGTGTTAATGCTGAAATTGTGAGTAAACTAAAATGGTTTATTAAATTTACCTACTTGAACTTTTTTTAATTTTCATCACGAGAAAGTCGTGAGCTGTTTTATAAGGCCATGAAATGTCTTCAGTTCCGGTTAAGATGCATTAATTTCCGCTCCAAATTCAGCTCAACGAGTTGTAATGACTTCCAATGACCCATTTCCATAGGCAACTGGGATTTGGGTGAATGGAAATGTAGTTTTTAGGCCAAGATTCCATTAAACTAAAAATCATTATGGAAGCTCCCCAACTTTCACAATCCAGTGCAAGCATTAAGTCTTAAGTTGTGAGATGAGGAGAATGACGAATAATCATGTTCCAGTGTCACCTTTCACTTGGTCAATGTCACCGAACTTGTTTGGAACCGTGAGAACTTATGATGTCCCCCCCCCCCCCATTTTAGCATTTCTCTGGAAAGATTAAAAGGAAGCGAAAGAAATTTCCTTTTATTTTCTCACTTGGTGAAAGCGAGAGGAAGGAAACTTTGCTCAAGACACGCCTCACTTCCAATCTTTATCATTAATAGAAAAGTATTGATCTTCACAGATCGTACGTGATGGCGCTTGGGAACTTTCTTTATTAAATCATCTCTCCACATATTGGGAAACTCAAGGAACCAATCAATGCTGTTACAAAGTAATTTTGTCTTAAATATCTAATACCTCCTTACTTTTTCGTCTACCCTAATCACATTAACTTCCGCTTCAATAGCCGTCCACCGTGTATTGAAATGGGAGATGAATAAACATTTCTCCAGGGATAAGAGTACAAGGATGAAAGAAAGAGTCTTAAATAATTGAATTTGAATGTAATAAAGTTTCCGGAATTCTTCACATGGATGTGGATTTACATCTGCTGCGTCGAATTTCCGTTGTAGGTCCCCTGCTCATCATCGCTATCCGAATTGGAGGTATGAAATCGACGGATATTCCCTTCCGTTCTGCCAAAACTGAAAAATTAGAAAAGATAAGTTCGTACTTTATGGCAAGTTTGGATGAATTTAGCTGTGAGAAAAAAGTTCATTTAGATGAGTACAATTAACCAGAAAGAAAATAACAGCAGAGATGTCCTAGTAAAGTTACTGACTGATTATAAAATCTCAGAAAATTCTAGTGAAGGTCCCTGTAGTTTTTCAGGTCACAAATTTTTCTTCAACTTTTTCTCAAGCGACGGAAACGCTCAATTAAAAAAAATGAAAACTAAAAGACTTTTCTTTCTATTTTTTCAAATCTTTCATCCATTTAGTAGCTGAGTGCCTTCAATCAATAATCAACTCTCATGGGAAGGGAAATGGAGAAAGTAGGAAAGTGAAAACCCGTGCCAGCGGAAATCTTAGGTAACAGGGAAAGCGGAACGAATTTGACGGGAGCTCTGCCTCCTTTCCCTTGAGTGATTTCAGAGGAGCCCTTGACACTCCTCCCTCGAAGGAAAGTGGTTTAGAGGACCCGAAACCTTGATTAACATTTTGATGATACTGGAAGAACTTGGGAATGATATTAATGCCTAGGCTTGGAAAGGAAAATGCAATTAACATCCGCGTGACAACGGAAAACTCTCACCTCTCTCCACTACTGCTCTTATCTCTCGTCTCGGCTTCACCTCTACCAGGTCGCCCCCGATTTCGCAATGAAGCATCCTGACCTCCACTAGTCGCACCAGTCTCTGCTCCTCCAGGAGCATTTGTACCGCTCCCCATTGGCCTTCGGGAAGGTCCTGGCCTTTGCGTTCCGGGATTTTGTGGTTGCCCAGTAGGGGTACCTCCTGGACGAATCATGTTCCAAATGTAAATCAGTGGGGAAAGGAGGACGAGAAGCGCAGTTGAAAGCATGGCGTAAACTCCACCGGCCCCTGCACCAACCCTTGGTAAAATCCGGCCATCTGCATTCTGAAAAGAGAACAAAAGAAGTTAACAATGAAAATCAAGTCCAATCCTCATTCATAAGTCGCACTACTTAACAAGTCCGAAACAAGAGTGACGCCATTACTCTGCCTAAATTCAGGAGATGCTAATAAATGAAAAGTTCTTCGAAATGTTCCAAGTTGGTTTGGTAGTCACGTCCTCAAAATGAATTCTAAACCAACATGGAGTTCTAAAACTTCATCAGATTCTCATTCATTCATTTCATTCATACCCTACTTTTACTCCGTCACTACTGAATCACAGCAACTAATCACGCAGGACAAGTTCGGCCTAGAATAAATAATAAGTCGCATGGTAAAAGTCACGACGTAAACACGGGGAACAAGATTCTTGCAGATTCTCGGAAGAAAGTATTCAACATGGATTTTCCATTGAATTTTACGATACTCAATTTGCCTTCATGGCGGAATCCATAATCCTTTGGAGCTGGAACTCATAAGCACTCGATCCAAGGCTTAAATACTAGAGGAAGGGACTCCAGAAAAAGGGTCAGAGCTCTCATTTTCCCGGAATCCACTCCTGGTCCTGACTACTTTTCCTGAAATCTAGGCATGCGAGCGATTAGACGTACGTGTCCTGTCCAGGATATAGAGCTAATGGAAGCCACATGGGAACTCAGGGGAATCTTCCCCACAACATAATTTTGGGCTTGAGATCTTCGTAGTAAGTACTCCCGTGGAGAAAGTTTGAATGACCTTCGTCAAAGGATTTCCACATAATCCTTCCACAGGCGGGCTGTTTCACGCAACGGAATGGCAAAATAAATGTTATGTCCCTCAGCCCGCACGAGATTCCCATTCCAACGATTCCAAAAGCTCATTGAATTCTTACGACGTAAGGAACTCTTGGAAGCGCAGTGTAATCTTAAGAAAGAAAGTTCAATTTTCTCCATTCACTCCCACTCTTCTGCCACGCAGAAGATCTTCTTCCTCTGTAAACGTCGATAACCTTCACTTTCTCCTTCTCTTACTCCAATGGGATATGTGGGGTATGGCTATGGGAACTGGGAGAGTTTAGTCAAGCATTCCTAAACCAATATTTTACACACGCATTCACATGAGGAGGCATTTGGAATCTTCGTAATGATCCTAACCTCGACCCTCCCTATGTGAGAAGCGTCAAAACCAGTGGACCATATCCAATCAACAGTGATGAGAGCTACTGGAGGGAGACCGAAACCAAACCAAATCAAAGTTTGTTTCTCCTCCGGGGAAGGAAAATAACAAGATCAACAGCGCAAACATACTCTCACGCTCGCCTCATATCTAATTAAAGAAGTGAAAGCTCAGGTTGACAAAGTTCAATCTCGTTTTCCAAGAATGCGGCTCACAGAGGCACGCGAGAGAGACAGCAGGAAAAGAGAGAGAGATGAGACTGGAGTCACTTGGAATCGTATACATTGAGTCTTCTATATTTAACAAGTCTCGCTTTCACTCCAAGGGAAGGACTCAAGTTGGCTCAAGCTTCACAGATATTTTTCTTGGACCAACAGCAGACCCCTATATAGTCCTTCCATAAACTGTGAATTGTCTTGAAAATTAGCCACATTTCAGCCAACAACCCCCGCGTGCGTGTCCAGTCGGCCAAGGAGAAATGACCCAGAAGCTTACCGGAATGATGAGAAGCGCTGCACTGGGCAGAAGACCCAAATCTCGTAGAGTTGACCCATTTTCCGAACTACTGAGTTCCCGTCTCGGAAATGCAACCCAGATACCAAATCCCCTGTAAAGAAAGAAAACGAGTCAAGAATTAGTTGGTCATTTAAGGAAATTCGCAGACCAGGAGGAGAAAATGTCACTTTCACCAGGAAGAAAGCAGAAGGAAAATCAATTCCGGAAAATCTAAGAGCTTTCCAATACGGTACAAGAAGAACGGATGTCCCGCTTGTCACCTCGCCTCTTGTAATTTATCTTTCGTCTTAGCTTCTAAAGTTGAAAGCTAAGCTACTTCCGCTCCACGTTAATACTCACTCAGACAAGCAATTTTGCAATATTTGCCCACACTTCTAGTAACGATTAGCCAACTAACGAGGACTTGAGGGACTCGGGACACGAAGAAGACTAGATTCCCGTTCCATTGGCCATATTTCTTTCATGCAGCGTGTAACACTTTGTTTACATGTCAAGAAGTCATGGGCCCAAACCCAGGCAGAAAACCAATATTACTAGAATCAGCGCTACCCTTGGCCATCCCCTGCTGCGTCATAAATTAAATTAAAAATATTAACAGTATGACCCTCTTCCTCCTTAATCGAATTTAACGTCAAAGAGTGACGTTCATTTTTTTCTCGTTATTTAATTGAATTAAATTATACTCAAGGCTGATGCTCTGTGGATTTCTGTTACAAAATAGGAAATCCGTCGCTCTTGCTAGAATTTCGCTAGAACTGCTTTCACCATGAAAATGCGAGGAATATTAAATTAAAAGGCCAAAATACCAAAAATCCATCTCCCCATCTCTCAGGCCCTCAGGTTTCAAGTTCAGTTCGTCCTAATTATCTCTCAGCTGCCACTAATTTCGGAGACTCAATTTCATTAAAAGGGAAAAGGCTTGAACCTGACAGGCTGGAGGCGACGCAGGGGCCAGGAAGATACTTCTACATTAACGGTGTAGGATTTAACTTACTGTGGAGGAACGGCAACGCTAGTCGAGAGATACGCAATAATGCCGCTAAGGGTCGTTTCAGGCACGAAGGCATGAGTGTGTGAAGACCCATCCGGAAGCCGAAATTGGAGTCGAGCTAGGCCAGTATAATTTACTGGGGCGGAAGGAGTTGATTCGGCCTTGGTAGAAGGCGTAGCAGTAGATACTGGAACAGCCGAGGATGCCGCTTGGTTAGAATTAGCACGAGTTTCACGATCAATTCGGTCTTGAGCAATCTGTTCCCGGAGGCGTTTCCGCAAAGCAGCTTCCTCTTGCTTATCTTTCCGGCGCTCCTCGGCAAGTCGCTTTGTTTCCTGCTCCTCTTGCCTTCGCTTTAATTCTGCAACGCTCTTTCCAGCTTCCCTGCGCTCAGTCTCACGACGCTTCGCTTCCTAAAAATAACCAAGAGTTGAGGTAGGGTAGGATGTAAGCTGAAAAATGCACAAACTCACCTCAGCTTCCTCTTCCCTCTTTACTCGCTGCTTCGCTGCAGCGAGTTGCTTAGCCCTTTCAATTCGTTCTTCCAGCGTAGACTGGGTTTGGGAATTTGAAGAAGTAGCAGCATCCGGAGGGGGACCAGCGAATGGTGTCGTTTGGACAGAAGATGAAGAAGGCATACTGGCAGAAGTAGCGGGTTCTGTGGGACCAGGGAGTGGTCTCGTTTGTACCGAAGGTGAAGGTCCACTTGTTGATGTCAACACAATGGCTTCTCGATGTAAATTAATGGCCACATCAAATCTTGATTTTAATTGTGTAGGATCCATGGCTCCAGCGATAACTTGTACAGCCACTCCTCCCGTTGTAATGCAGTAAATCGATGGTGATGACACGTTTGGATCTTGGACAAGAAAACATACGGTCATAATCAGAATAACAAGTGAAAAATGTCTTTAACATTTTATGCAATACTGACAGATCGCTCCAAACTGTTGAAATTCTTCACTTCCAGAACCAATCCTAACGGCGACAACGCCTTCAGCTACAACTATCGCTTGAACCTCGCTAGACTCCAATGAAGCCTGCAACGTGGTTGAAGCAGGATCATCATCACCTGTAAAGAAGCAGACGTTGAGGTTTAATGTTTAATTTCTGCACCTGAGAAATATTAAAGATAAAAATATGAATTTTATAGGAAACCATGTTACCAAAAATGGCCACACAGAAGAGGGACTTCTTTGCCTGAGCGTGAGCAACTGCTTCAACGATACTTCCAGTATACCACTTCATTTTCGGTGCAATTTCTCCTGCGATGTCTCTCTAGGACGTTTCTTAAGCGTCAATTTTGGTATGAAGTCGACGGTTATGACTTTGGAACTAGTGGTAGCTGATTCTGATTATCGGATTGGTTAAAATTATGATTAACGGTCACGGTCAACGGTGATAAATTATGAACGATTTAACTTACTTTTCCAAACCAACCAGTGACCAGCTTCGAAAGAATTCCAATTTTACACGTCAAATGAATTTTTGGGGATGGGGAATTTAAGTTTTCCATCACGTGATGCATGCACTTTCTCCTACAAACTTGTGACGCTTTTATCAATAATTAATCAACAAATAAAAATTGATTAGAGAAAGACACGAGCTGACCCCAGCTGACCCTGGACCTAAATGCAATAGACGAAACTTTATTTCTTAGAAAAGAGTTTTAAATTGAGAATAGAACTACACAGAACTAACTTCACATTCTATCTCTTCTTTACACTCAACATTCACTTCATCAGATTCACCTTTAACGTCCATTACTTCAGAACTACTAACTAACCTCAGCATCATTAAATTCGACCTCACATTTGAGATCCTCATCAGCAGATTCCATTTTGATCTCAACAGATTCTTCGTCTTCTGAGATAAGGAGGTCCGGGAAGTCGAATTCACTGTCGCTTAGTCGCTGATACACCACAGGGAGGCGCGAATTGAGCTGATAGTAGTCCTCTGATCGTCTCTTCGTGAAATAGTCTTCTGGAAGGCGCATTTCGAGGTCACAACACTCTATAGCTACAGTCATCCGTGGAACGTCATCTCCTAAACCGAGTAAATTAAAATCAGATGCTTAACTGTCCTTTTTAAAAGTTTGCATGCAACAGTCGAGATTGTTTAAGGACTTACGACGATCGTAATTTTCGGGATGAAATGGAAGTCGATGGCAAGTAGTATTAGGTGTTAGCCAAACGATTTCTACGGAATGTCGGCCAGACGGAGTGCTCATCAAGTGTGTGATTTGGGCATAGTAGACCACGGTAGTGACACCGTCTTCTTCATAATCAGCCCCATCAATATTGACAATGTCGCCAGCCTGGAAATAAGTATCATTATGGAAAATGGACAGGCGTTGATGAAATCCAAACTCAAGATCCATCTCCGAGTTGTGCACGACCCCCTGCAATGACAAAAAAAAAATTAAGTTGACGGAAACCGCTTAACCAATTTTCGAAAATGGAAACACTGCACACCTTTTTTGGAGTTCGTTTCACTAGACTTCGACGACCCCTGCCTTTTATAGCTTGTTTCGGTGAAAAGTTCCCTGGCTTTTGCCGAAAATCTGAGTCTTTCTGTTTTCCATGAACAACGGCTTCCAGCGCTGCAGCAGCAGCAGCCCGTATGGGACGATAACAATAATCATCTTCGGAATCAGAGCTATCGGAACTCCCATCAGGTGAGGATGGAAGGAACGGTTTCGAGAAACGAGGATCCAACTTGTGCAATTCTGATTCTGCCTTGGATTCCGCGAGACTCCTCTTGTAAGCTTCTTCAGCAGCTGCGGCAGCATCGCGTTCCTTTGTTTCGAAATCAATTTCTTTCTTGGATTTTTGCTCTCCATCGATCGTTTTCGCCAATTTCCGCGTTAAGAAATTCATTTTAATTTTCACTGGGCCAAACGTAGTTGAAGGTTTCTTTCGTTTCAACGCCGTTGCTCGCTTCCGAGATTGGAGGATATGGCGTCGAGAGGCTAACCGCTCACTCGTACTCACTCGCTCCTGTTGGACGGATTTTCTTTCTGGAGATCTTTCTTCGGATGCTGAAGTTGTTGGGGACGGAGAAGATGACAGGGAGGATTCATCACCAAACGTTGTCTCTGTCTCGTCAGCCACAGTCCCAGTTGCAATACTTTCGGGCAGCCGAGAGAGACGAATTTCCAACTTTCTTCGGTCTTCCAAGTTGTGAGTGCTACTGCTGCTGCCCTGTTTAGGCAATAAATATGAATTCAATTAAACTAAAAAAGACCCCAATCTGCATCTTAATCCCGACTCTTTGTACCTGGTTTATAATTGGAGAAATTGCAACTCTTGTGCGTTTATTTTCAGTTTCCAGATTGTCGTGATCATGAACTCCAGACGTACTTTCTAGTTCCATTTCCTCGTTCAAGATTGCTTTCACTTGCTCCTCTAGACCATGGGTGTCGTGTTTCGCCATGTATTCGCCTGATTCTCCTTCATCTTCATCCGGTTTAGTTGTATCCATTTGATCCGTTTCATCCAATTTCGGAGGTGAAGATGCCAGTAGTGGCAATACATCCTGAGTTGTGGTGGCCGGGTCCTCGTCCATGATGATGAGTAGACAATGGCTATTCAACTAATTGTAATCAATGATAGATAACTGAATCTTATTATTTTGCGTAAAATAGTAAAATTATGCAAAATTAACCACACGCACGCGTTTGTTTTATGTTTTCTTTCTAATTTCTTTCCTTTTTTTTTTTTCTTTCGGAATTCGGGGGATTTGAATCCGGCGGCATCGAAGAATGTCGCAACACCAAGCATTTTAAAACTAAAAATAACACAGATTAATTATAATAATTAATTTAGTATAATTAAAATTTAGTCATCCTGCATAATATAAATATAAATATTTCTTGTTTTCAATTGTTGCGGTCTTGTTTTGTAGAATACATCAGAATAAGCTAAATATTAAAATTGGCTAAAAATGTAGGAAGTAATTATAAACTAAACTAGATCAATCATGTTAATCAGTATTCATTATTAAGTATTTTATTATTATTATTATTCATCGGTATAATAATTACGGTTGAGCACTAATTTTTCATTTTTAAACCTTTTGGGTTTCGCACCCCAAAAACAATAAAATTCTTTCTTCTTAGTTGAGGAGAGTAAAATAATTCATCTAACGTTGGAAAAATTGACAAAATTATAACACGGCCAAGGTGATTCACCTTGAACACGGCCCAATTTGCCATGCAGCCATGCTGATTTATTTTCTAAGAAAGTTTGTTTACAACTAAGTTGCCCTGCTGGTTCGGTTCTTCTTCTCCGCCTTGAACCTTGACCTCGGAAAGGAAGCGGCAAGAAGTACAATACGTGTCAAAGTTCACTGATTGGCTGAAATAATAATTGATTATTTTTTTTAATTGATTATCGTGCGTTCCATCTGATACCGGGAGAATGCCACTTTTTGGGAGTAACCGTTTCAAGATTCGGAAGGAGGTCCCACGGATAGCAAAATTTCGCCCACGCGACCAAGATCCAAAGTCAAAGGGGGAGGACTGCGAAGAAGTAAAGGTCAAAATAGGAGGCATTACATCCTCCTTTGAGAATGGAGAATGGCACAATGGTATGAAGGAATTTGACTCCAATGTTGAAATCATTCTCCAAGTCTAATCTATAATTTCAATCCCACTTGTGTTAGATATTCCCAAGACAAAGGATTTGGCCAAAAAGGAACTAATTGAAAATCGAGCAGAGATTAAAAAGTTGAAGGAACAAGTCTACATGATACGTGTGAAAAATGAGATTCTACTTGACACCGTAGGTGACACTGGGTTATAAACACGCATTAATCAAACTCTCTACATTTTACATTTTTTTTGTCTTTTACAGGTTGTGGTCCAAAAAGCTAAAATCACACACCTGGAAAGAGAAAATGCAAATCTTCGAAGGATCTTCGACAAATCCCAATCCCAATCTCGGCTGCAAGAAGGGGACTAAAAGAAGATTCCGAGATGATTCTGTTTGAAATGTGCAAGATCTAAAATAATGTGGGCACCATGAGCAATCGCAAAGCATCAAATTGTACTTTCGAAAGCATTTACGATTTATAATCAATGGATTACTGAAGTGTTAACTCGCGATGCCAATTATTGTCCCTTACCAGTTTTTTAAAGTTGTTCACCCCGAGATTCGCAGTACTTCCTCTATCCCGGAATTTTAAGATGAAGGGGGATGATTTCTAAAAATAGTCCCCTCATTTGTCATAAAATCAAACGGTAAAACCTCAGCCAAAAACGCTTTCTCCCCTTTTTCTAATCGCTCCAGTTCCCACTGATTTCCGTTTTGAAACATTGAGCAGAGAATAATGAAACAGCAGTAACGGAACATCGAGGAGAGAGACCATCCTTAAATTTACGATCCAATTACTTTACACTTTTTGTTTCAGTCAGACTGACATTGATATCTGATGGAGAGGGGGTGACTTTGCCAAAACCATCATCCACCAGTAGCTATTGCCGTCATTAAAACTATTCAAAGACGGGGAGGAGTCAAAAACAGAAAAAGACCACTTCGCTGATTTCTTTTCAAATACGATAATGACGCTTCCGTTCTAAACGGATGACGATGAGAAGTTTTATGATTGACGAATGTGTGAAATTTAGGTAACCTTGTGGTGCCAAGCAAAACAATCGTTTCCCAAACCATAAATCCATAAACTCACCCCCTGATTTCTAAAAGCATCAGTTCTCAGTTCTCTACTCCTTAGCCGATTAAGTTAGATTACTTTTTAAATGAGGTTTTCCATGCTAAAAATACTTGAAAGTAGATACAAATGATTTTGAATCGCTTTTCCATCTTCCTAGTTGATGAAAGCTGGAATGGATCACAAGTGGGGAGATTGCAAATGGAGATTAGAATAGATTCCTCGGATCTCTCCTACTTCTTTTGTTATTCTTCTAAGAAGTGTGCCAGGATTGGATGGGAAGTTAATCTTTTATCAGGGGGGAAATAAATGGGAGAAGGTCTTGGACGAAATTAGATTTGATCCAACGAACGTCTAAAACTTTATTCAGAAAAGAAAGGGCAACTCGCCCATAAAGTTTTATTTAAGAAAATATCAGACTTTTACTCTAAAGATACACAATTATTTTTAGAGCTCGAGAGAGCCAATTACCCCACACAAAACCAAGTCCTTCATAACGTTGCTACTATGGACGCCAAGTCCAAGGGTTTTTGGCTTTGGAAAGTACAAGATACAAATACGCGATTTACGTAGACACGTCTAAACGCGAATAAGACTTTGCAAAGTTCTTCTTTCCCAAGTTACGTAATCAAAGGTAAAAGACATCATGAAATGCGTCCGTCAACAAGGAGAGAAAGACGGTAGATGATGCCAAAAACAAGATCAAAATGTTGGGTGTATGGCATGTTTTTTACGCCTCTCGGTCACAGGTCACAGTATTACACCCATTGAGAATACAAGGGAAGGGAATTATAGGCCATCGTCAAGGTTCAAGACGAGTGCACCGTCTTCGTTCCGTGACCCTCTTCCAATACTTCCGTCAGGGGTAACCACTGACAATGTACGAGACAAGGGAGGACGTTCCCCACAAATTGAAGGCGTCCTTGAGAATTTGGGCACAATATCCACAGTCATTGACGTAGTTCGGCGTGCCCTTGGGGCTGACATGGTATGCCCCAATGGTCCCCCGCCTCCTACACTTGGATTATAAATCGTTCCATCCCCAGCAGCATTCATGGATTGGGTCCTGGAACATGCTGCACTTCCAGGGGATGGGACTTCCGAGACGTTCATGGATGATGTCCTAGATACTACTCTCGTGGGTAGAACGGGACTACTCGATGCAGACGTAGTCATTGGATTTGCAAATATTGAATGTAAATCTGTAATGAATTTCCCAATGATGAACACTCCGAGTAGTCGGAAAATACTTTCTCCAGCATCCAGGGCTACTGAAACTGTCATTACACAAAATTATCAGACTTGGGTAATTAGCGTGGGAATACCAAAGAACATTAGTACCTAATCGCTGATTTTCTCCATCAATTGCAAAATAAGTGTAGAGGGAGATGACGAGGTCCAATGATAGGAAGACGAGGAGAAATATGGAGAAAGTTTTCCATAGATTACACTAACAAAAGTAAAATGCAATGTCAATTTGCCATTTGGTTCTTAAAAGAAAATCAACTTTTAGTTTCGTCATATTTAAAGTTTATCTTTCCTGGTATTCGTAAAAACTCACTTTTTTAATCATCGTCTCTGGATCTGTTGTCATCTGCAGGTTTACACAGAAAAATCATGTCAATTTTTTTAAATTTCTTAGAATCACTTCAAGGATCAAATAAATTGGTGAGATTTTATCATTACATCTTTGGTAGCGGTAAGAAGGAGAAAGGCAATTACTAATTGTAGTCCAATTAATGCAAATACGCCGAGCCAGTATACCATGGCTATAAAAATATCTGTGGGGAACCAAAAGAACTTTAAACTCCCTCATCCTTAGTTTAATTGCAACAATTGGAATCCTTACTTTCATTTGCTCCAATTAAAACTATGAGACTCTGATCCTTGAAATCGTAATTAACGAGACGATAGGCTGCGTAAAATAAAAGCAAGCCCGAGATCCCCTTTGTAAAATAAGAGTCACATAAAGAAAGTTAAACGGAAATGGAAGAGTGAAAGTCGTTAGAAGGGATGAAAGTTACCTGATCAATAATTGCAATGTAGCGAACTGCCCTTTTCCGTATGAAGGGGTCAGCTTGCATCCGTTGTCGCAGCGTTCCACCCCCACTACTATTGTTCCCTGATTTTCTAGAATTGGATCTACTCAGCATTTTTGTAACCCAAAGGTTGGATCACTTCACAATAAATTTCAATTCCAACTAAGGCGATGACAAGGTTGATGGAAAAGTGTGCCCGAATCCATTTTGAAAGCGATTCTAATTGGGTTTAGATAAAGGAAAAGCATGGGAACCTGTTGCCCGCACCCTGTTCTGTCTTGGAGTAAACGTAGAACCCCCACCGTGCCAAAGTGTCACTTCACTGTGACTACTGTGTGACCCTGTATGAGGACTATTCTTAGATACTCCACTGTTACGGGATGACAACTAGACTATCCGCATCTAGTCAGCTCAGCGCTTCCCTGTCATTAGTTGTGTCGCACTTACCACCCTTGCTTTGCCAAAAGATACAATGGCTGGAGACGCTCAGCGTATAAATGTCCAAATCGTAATGTCCGAACTCCGACGAAGCGAAGCCCATCAGAAGTGACAACACCAACTAAATCACAGGCACAACTTCTGAAAACATGTCTATCGAATTCGACGCTGCTATGCTAGACACTGTTTCCCTACAAATTCCACATTCTAAAACTTTCCCCCGTTTTGACTCACTTCCAACGAAAACGAAAAGGCCGACAAACAAAATATTTATTCCCGCATCATTGACATAAACTACGAAATTTCACACATCCTGGAAAATTGTTTATTTACTTCTTGCATCCGTGGAACCCGAAATCCGAAGACAGGTGAAGATTAAAGAAGATCTTCGAGTCATGATTCCCCCTCCTCGAGTATAATTATGGCGAATCGACAAGAGAATCTTAACTTTAAATGAACCTTTGACAATATAAATGGAGTGTAGAGAAAAAAAAATTCATAACTTTCCGGCAGCAATTAGCTTCTCGGTATGGATTAAATTTACGTTGGGACTCTCCCGATGGACTTTGGCTAGTCTCTTGGTTCTGAAAGCAGCAGCAGAACTGGCTCTTCCAGTTTGCAATCCAGTCAGCGTTGCAACTTCGATATTTAGACCCTTGTACGTCTTCCTCCGTTTGGTCCTTGGTCTTTCCGCTTCAGCAGCGGTCTCCTCGGCACGGGGTGACCTCGGTACTGGTGTACTGTTGTTTCTCGCCGTTTCCGCACGTAATTCCTCCAGGATATTTGCGGAAAAGAGGTCTTCCTTTTCTCGTATCCTTGCAGCCTGGCAAAAAAAAGGTAATGCACTTATTTTTTTAAAATAAAAAACATGAGTATCCAAAAAAAAACATGAGTATCCTCTTCACTGACTTCATGAGAATCATGGAGATTACCTTCTCATTCTTCTGCATAATACATACTTCCTGTTGTAATTTCCTTCTTAATTTTGTATGTTTCTTTTCATTCTCCTTTTGTAGATTGACTAAATGTTGTTCTTTTTCTACAGCCGTTTTGGCAGCTTTGAACGATACTTGCTCCGGAGCTTCATCTGAGTCTGAAGAGGACATCCTTCCGTTTAATCTACTTTTGATTGAATTCAGGATACTGAAAAGTTTACACAAACAATTTAATCAATTAATCATTAAATTTAACAACAAAACAGAAGCACGTGGACGTGGAGGAATTTTTTGATTTATCAACTGAATTTTTGTAATTTTTCCTTTCCCGCCGTTTGTCATAATTTTGACTTCCAAGAATTTTTATTTTTATCGATTTGATTGATCTTTCTTTTGCTCCCACTTTATTAATTAGTAGTCCAACTAATTTCAATAGTGACATGCCTTACCCTGAAGAGTAAGAAGCGAACTGAACACAGTGACAAGAACGTCATCATGGATTCACATCGCACTGTTGACACAAGATAAGCAACGAGACTGAAGACAAGAACAAGACAATGACGAACTGGACCGATGACGTCATTAGCAAGTGACTAAACTGTTGATCCTTGACACCGACTCCGACACCGAGAAATGTCGAATCCGTCTGAACGTCCTTGGAAGTGTGGGAGGTCCTCTGCTGGAAACAGCGGTGGATCAGGGTCAGAGAGAGGTGCCTCAGCAGCTGAAAATGGCAGCGATAGTTCCAAATTAAAGCATGAGAAATGTAATGACCTTTAATCAACTGTTCTAGTTTTAACACGCTATTAATAAAAGGGTTTCTGGTTTATATAGACTTTGGAAGCCAAGAAACAGGGACGGTCATGGATATGGTCACTATGTTAAGCTGCGCCGATCCAAACAATGCCCAGCGGATCCTCCTCGCGATGACAGGCTCTGCGGAAAGTTGCCAAGCATTACGAAAAGCAGGTAAGAAGGATGGATACCAATTACCACACTTCGGAAAGCGATTGGAAATCAAACGCTGAATTTTTCAGGTTGTATTCCACTGCTCATCCAAATCCTTCATCCAATCAATGTGCCATTGGAAGCTCATCCAACACAAGAAACAAAACACAGAGCAGCCCAAACCCTTAAAAACGTTGTGCAATTTAACTGTGATGAAAAGATGAAACGAAAGGAGATGCGGGTCCTAAAGCTCCTGGAATCCATGCGTTCCTACGTAGAAGATCTCAAAAATCGAGGTGACTACTGATTTGTACGAACTCACTTTTCCAGAATGACTGAATATTTTATTTTGTTAATTTCAGGAAACACCGTCAATCCTCCAACTATGCCTTTAGAAAAGCATCCCATTCCAAGTTCGACAGCACTGATGAAGTTATCTTTCGATGAAGATCACCGGAATGTCATGTGTCTCCTCGGAGCTATCCATACGCTTGCGGATCTCATTCAAGTAGGAATCCAAGAACGATAACGATTGTGAATTCGATTTGTTTATTTTTTTTTATGTTTTTGAATTTCAGACTGATCATTCTGTTCATGGAATCAACGAGCATCCGGACTGCATTACTATGCGTCGGTACAGTGGGATGACGTTGACTAATTTAACAGTTGGAGACAAACGAAACAAGTTGTTGCTTGGAACAATGAGGGATTTCATGAGTGCTTTGGTAGCACAGCTCGATTCTCCAAGTGATGACGTCTGCCAAGTAAGTCAACTAAACAAAATGGAATGCGTAATTTACTTGGCATTAATTTATTCTTCCATGAACCAGGTCACCGCTTCTGTTCTTCGAAATCTTTCATGGCACCCTCCTTCCAGTGCACTCATGGTTTCACTCATCAATTCCAATGCAGCTAGGAAGTTGATGATCACTGCAATCAATGCCAAGAAAGAATCGACTCTCAAAGCTGCCCTGTCTGCATTATGGAATTTATCTGCCCACTCCCATGCAAACAAGGTAAGTCTAACATTTTCTATATTTCAAAATCAAAGTCAAGCTAGTAATGAATTTATTACTTTAGATTGCAATTTGCCAAACTCCGAATGCAATTGAGTTCCTCGTAAGTCTCCTTGAATCCAGAACGCTCACGATTGTGGAGAACACTGGTGGCATTCTTACGAATATTTCCATTGTGATCACAACGGATGATGTGACGCGAGAAATCTTCCGATCTTGTGGGATACTCGAGATTTTACTAGACCATTTGCAATCCTGTAGCATTCTGGTGGTTGGGAATGCATGTGGGATACTGTGGCATTTGTCTTGCTGTGAAATGGTAAGTTCTCAGTATCAGTTGGCTGACAGTCGCCGCTTAAATACCCGACGTGATTGGCCCAAGCTTGCATGTGACGGATTGATTCTGATTTATAGAATCAGGAAAAATTGATGCAGCTGGGAGCAGTGAGGAAGCTGAAGGTTCTCACGGGGTCAAAACATCAACGAATCAAGCAAGGCGCCTGTTCCACCTTGAGAAATATTCTGAGGTTTGCTGAGGTACTTTTCCGCTTTCAGTTGCCTGGATGAATGAACGAATGAAAATTAATGAAATTGATATTTTCCTATCCAGTTGTCCAATACACCTAAATCAGTTGTTTTAAACGCTGCCACAAAGAAGCAACCGTTACTCTTGCCAGTTGAGCAGCAACAACCAATGGATCTCCGTTTAACCGTTTCACAAATACCCACGACGACTGATACAATCGTCAAGCCGTTAGATTTACAGTTTCCTCCTGATGAACCCCTGGATTTGTCCTTCCATTCATCGAAGTCTACCCCAGTTCACACAGTCTCAGCAAGTGAATTTGGACCGCGGATTAAAACGATTCCATTCCTCAACCCTCCACTTCAGAGCAAAAATGCAGCCAGTTATGGTTCACCCAAGAACTATAATTCTTGCCCAGAATTTGTACATTTCGTTCAACCAGCTCACAACTCCACAGCAGCGATTGATTTTAGCCAAGAAACAACGGTGGTCGAAGATGCGACAATAAATTATTCCCTATATTTCCCAGAACCGGAAGATCCTGTCCAGGTCAAGAGTGAGGATACTGTGAAAACTTACTACTGTGAAGGAACCCCCCTAAACTTTTCGACTTCAAATTCTATGACGGATTTGACCCAAGTGGAGAGACCTCCTAAATTGAAACCAATAATTGAGACTGAGACCTCGGATGATCTCCCTATGAACTACTACACGGAATCCACCCCTGCCACTTTCTCAAGAACTTCTTCTCTTTCCTCGATTGCTTCCAATCTACAGGGTGGTGAGAACAAGGTCAGCTTGAATTAACTTTAAAACAAATTTAAATTGTGATTTGTGAACAACACCTCCGCCAATTAAAATGTTTCAGGCTGAGTACTTTGAAGAAACTCCGCCCAAAATTGTCAATGGAGGTCCAAAGGAAAAAGGGAAACGAAACGTTACGTTTTCTGCTACTGAAACACCACTCATGTTCAGTCGCACAAGCTCCGTAAACTCTTTGGACAGCATTGACATCAATTATGAGGATGCTGGTAGCGTCGTCAGTGATTTTAGGTACATATTAATCCATATAATCGAATTCAGAGCTTAAGATTGAAATTCTTGCTAATTGGTTGGGTTTCCTTGTAGTCGCAGAGTAAGTGAAGCAGTTTCACCATCGGAACTACCGGATTCTCCCAGGCAAATTGTTCCACCACAACAGTTACCATTTTACAGAGCCGAACCAACTATTGGAAAAGAGGAGGATATTGACACTGTCAAGGTTTTTGCAACGACTGGAGAGAGTTGTGCTGTAAGCGGAGCTCAAAGTGTTCGGAGTCTCAGCCCCTTAACAATCCACGACGATGATGGTGTTGATACGAAAATTGGGTTAATGTTAATGGAACCGATGAAGATGGACAATGCAAAGGTACGTGTTCTTCGAATTTTCCATTCGAACGGCCTGAATTAACTCTGTGCTTTAAAATATTTTAGCTGCCCGAGATCCAAAAAGAAGGAGTTGACGAGATGAAAGTTTTTGGAGTGGAAGATACGCCGTTCGGAGTTTCAACTGCTACTTCCTTCAGTGACTTGGTCAATGAAATGGAGAAAGCTGAAATGGAAACTGCCGTTAGTGAGAAGCCCCCATCAGAACCTCCCGTTTCCCCACCTCCACCTCCGTTGCCACCCAAGCCACAGTCAAGTGCACAAAAGGTTAAAGGGGAACCTGCGGAGCCCTTGTACGTGGATACGACCCTTCCTCAAAAGTCGCCAAGTCAAGAAGTGAGCACGGACCATGGGGCTGAGACCCCATCGGTGCCACTACCTCCCAGACTTCCAAAAAGTAAATCCGAGCTTAGTAAACTTAATACCAAGGCTATCAAAATGTCTACCAGTTACCACGAGAATTTAAAACGGGAGCAT
Source organism: Anurida granaria (assembly GCA_034694825.1). Taxonomy (NCBI): domain Eukaryota; kingdom Metazoa; phylum Arthropoda; class Collembola; order Poduromorpha; family Neanuridae; genus Anurida; species Anurida granaria. The sequence goes on from JAQIWD010000038.1 coordinate 26,875, forward strand.
CAACTCGACCCTGAACTCGCAGCCTTGATCATGAAGGGAAAAAGTCGAGTGAGGGGAAACAAGTCATCCACTCCAAAGCGTCCACCAATTGAAAAGTCGGCCGGGGAGGATAAATGTCAAAAATTACGAAACGGAGGCGAAAATTCGGATGAGAAGATTCCCTTATCCAACTCAGCGGATCGAGGAAACGTGTCTACCAGTAATTCAAGATTTGTTGAGACGACAGTAAACCAGAGTACAACAAGCATGGCATCGGAATGGAACGAGGATACGCTGTCGCTCTCAGTCCCCTCCATGTCCATCAGTACTGCTTTCAAATTAGTCCAATCTGACTCAAATGCAAAGGATGACAAACCAAAGAGTGATTGCGCTGCTCCAGGAGTGCCGGATGTTGAACTGAGTGCCATTTTACTTCAACAAAGCACAGTTTCCAATGTTGAACCGCCGTCGGATGCCTCTTCTGCGACTGGACTTGTACATGGAAAGAGTAAACTCACAACAAACACGGGAAGCAACTTGTTCAACCAGAAGCCACCCCCAGAATTTGATTTGGACAGTTCAATGATAAGCGTTGCAAGTCTGAGGACGGAAATAGCATCCATTGCGCCTCTAGAGGAAGGAATGAGGGACTTGTCCATTGGTGGGGAAACGTACATAATTGGAGGTGGAGGGAGTGACCTTACTGATGCTGAGGACAGTTTCTTTGATGATACGGACTCTCTTGAAGTTAAACTCAACTCTACGTCGTCGTATCAAGAGAAATGGGAACAGAATCAAAACGAACAAAATGGAGACAGTGGGACTATGGGGACTCCGCCCATGAGTCAAGAACGGTTCAAAACATTTACGACTAAAAAACATTCTTCCCCACGCCAGAAGCGACGGGAGGATCCAGGGAGGTATTTGACACGGACAATTTCGCCACATACCCCAAGGGACACGAACGGGAACCACTCCCCGTCTCCTACCCATTTTTCAACCTTCAAAGTGGATCGTTCCCCTAGGATTGTCAAACCGTCAGTTTCAGCTACTAGCAATGAATCCAGCCCCAGCACTTCTCCTAAAGGAATCCGTGGGCGGAGGAAGCCACTCTACTCTTCCCTTCCTCCGCAGAAGAGACATGGACCAGGACCACCGGTACCACCAAAACCAATTGTCAATGGAGCAGTCGTGGTTGTACGACAACCAAGACCTACAAGAACATCTGAACTCCGAGCCGCCAGTTCTCGAGACTCTTCACCGAAAACTTCCAGTAGGAATTCTAGTACGACTTCCTTGAATAATTCAGTCCCACCAGTTATCTCACCCTGTCATCTACAGCAACCGCCCCGGAAAACACCTCCAAAACCACCAGTGCGTACTTCCACTTCCTCATCATCCAAAAGTTTCGCCGTGGTTCGAGCAGTTCGGAATTCAAATTCCAGCATTGGATTCAGCAATGAGCCATTTGTTTCAACAGGAGCTGATCCTGCCTACAGTACTCTACCACGATCTCTAAAACCTCTGGAAGTCCAGACTACCAAGGAAGTCACAAAAGTTGGAAAGTTGAGTAACTTTTGGAATCATTTGATGAAGCCCAAGACCGATAGTCCGAAATTGAGCCCTGAACCTGGCAAACTTGGCAATGGTAACGGATCAGCAGAAGTCAACAATGGTAGTAGCGTCCAAACTGGAAATGGAAATGAAAAGAAGCCCAAATTTGCATTCAATTTCGGACGTAAGAAGAAAAGTTCAGCAGAGTCCACTTGGATCTCCAGCCCATTAGAAAATCATGTTCCTGTTCCGGATCCCAATGAATTCAATCCAGGAGGTTTGATTAATTTGAATAAACAATTGCAGCAGCGGCCTCAGAACGACACTTCCTCCTCGCATCCTCCAACACCTTCCGGAAGTACATTTGCATCATCCAAAATGACTCCAGTGTAGGGTTGCCCAAATCCATTATCGAGATGGACAAATGCAAAGTAACAATGCATGACATTTTAACTATGTTTACTGTTACACATTACTTTAATCACTTGTTAAGAAACAGATAGAAGAAATCATCTTACATGTGTACCCTTAAGTACCGCTTGCGACATGTTAGTAGTTACATCTTTCGTTTATCGGTATATTTATTCAGCTTCTCTTTATTCTTCTGTTACACTTTTTATTAAGTTTATGAAATTTTTTAGAATTGTAGCTTCTTACAGGAGATAGGAGATCCTGTTATAATTTTATCGTAATCTTTGACCTTTTCTTGACCTAATTAAGTGTCAATTTAACCAAGAGTTCTATTTCATTCATGTTCCTAAAGATTCCTTGTTATCCAATTGAAACGATGCGACTGATGAGATGATACATTGATATTGCCGACGCATTATTGTGAAAACCGTGAGAAATTATTATTTGCCCTTTGATTGACCTCTCTTGATCATGGATTTGTTTATTCTTGATAGGGTGAGATAATCTTGATTCATTCATTCAGACTTATTAATCAATTCCTTTGTGTCAGCGACTTCCAAATTCAATAAAAATAATCACTGACGACGCCTTGATCCTTGGCGTTCACTGCGCTCTTTATGCAGCTTATTTTGGACTGGAACCATTTTCATGAGTTCAAGCCAGTTAGACTTTTCAGTTCGTTTTCGGCTACCAGCAGGGTAGGAGTTGTTTTTGCGATCTTATCCAGTGACCTCCTCTGATTAATTGACGACGCCGTCAATTAATTTGACGAAGTTTTTAGTAAAAACACAGAATTCGTCTCAAAGTTTTAATTTGTTGCCCAACTTCGTCTAATTTCCGGTGCCCATGCTTGACGCACACCGTTCTGTTTTTCTTCTAACGCGAGATACCGATCCCGCTCACTTTTTCTTCATTTCCTTTTGCTATTGTTGTTTTTTGTTGAAAAGGATAAGGATCCAATTCCCATTGTTTACAGCTCCCTTTACCATTTTTCTTTCAAAATTTTAACCATTGGTCTTTTGTGACCTTTGTTTTCAGGCTACCCTCGCCTCGTCATTTTACATCGTCTGACCTTCATACTCACTCGCAAGTTGATTCTCACGAGAGGCAGAGGCAGACTGGCTAAGAATCCACGATGAAGGTCAATTTATTCTCTGGATTGGTAATCTTGAAGTTTTAGTGTAATTAACTTTGTATGATTTTGCAGGAGACTGTTCTACGGATTCTTCATTCGGCAAAGGAGAAGGAGAAGGATCCCATTCAAGGCTTATCGAGAAGAAGTGGTGAATGCATCTTTCATTCTGCAGTTCGTCATACCGAAACATTACTTCAGGAAGACATTAACTCTGGACAGGTCATTAACCTCAGAATCCGGCAGCTGGCAAACCCTCCCCCTGAACTCACTCCAAATCCAAGAGACTCACACAAGAATGTGACCAAGTTGGAGCTCAGTTGCCCCGTAGATGTTAGTTGGGTGTTTAGCGTTAGTTCAAGCCTCCCTTCCCTCAATATTGTCCGATTTGGAAGTAGCTGCTTCGAGTTTCCATTCGGTGACTGTCCACCCCTTAGTCCTTCTTGGCTAACCAAATGTCCATCGGTGAAGGAACTGATCATCTCATTCGACCATCGGAAACTCCAGCAAGATGACTTTGATAACAAGAAAGCAATACAGAGCGTCAACTCAATTCTAGAATACAGTACAAAATATTATATTAACCTAGCAAAAGCAGATCTCTGCGTGCCATTTGGAGTCAGATTGGAGGAGTTTCTACTGAATAACCCCCTACTTGCCCGGACAGGGGAAGTCCAAGAAATCTTCAAGCATGGGACTAACCATTTCCAGAGTTTTGTCTACACTGACAAATCAAAAGTGAGCTTTTATATTTTTGATAATAATCTAAGGATTTTATTACTCAACTTACATATTTTAAAGGTTCCACAATTAGTTCGGAAGGACAGCAGCGGGAGTGAACCAACTTCCACAATAGTACTGCCGCAACTGGGAACCAAAAGAAGCAGGTCTGATACAACAGAATTCTCTTCAGAAGCGGATGAAGATTGGGAAGATGCTCCTTCTCGAACCTCAAGGATCAGAACATACGCGCCCCCTTCCAGTCCCCCAAGGCTGGACCCTCGCCTAACGAATAATTACAGGGCAGTTCCAGCAACTCATCACCGACCAGGTCAACCTGACTTCTCTACAGGTAATTAATCGGATACCTTGGTGCTGGGATTAATCTTATCTACTCCCTTCTCTGGCTAAGCAGCTTATTACAGACGGAGAAGTACGAACGGGGAGGAGAATGGATACCACCACCGGAACCATGATCGTAATCATTATGAAACCACCCTCTCACCAAGGACGAACGAGACTTCGTATACGGATTTTAGTCAAATGTTCACTCGGAGGGGAAATTGAGGCCACAACCACAGTACAAAAGATCGCTTCTAAATACTGACGATATCCGGAACCATCACCGCCATCCTTGTCACAAACTTTAAATAATCCTGTGTGAATTCTCAGCTCTCTGTTAAGTTTTTGTAGAAACTCCCTATTTTATTTGGAGACACATATAGATAATCAGAATGTAATTAATTAAAGTTAGGCCAAACTAGTTAACTTCTTATTTATAACCTTAACCTCAAGCATGTGCTATCTGAGCCCAATTACGGGATCTCAGAGTCTCTTTTCGATTTTTCAGAGTGGGGCAAGGCTGGAGGGAGGAGATGTAGCTGTGGGTTGACTTCCAGCGATCCAGTTGACTGGGTACGAAACTGGAGCAGAGTATAAATTATGATTGAACCGAGGGCTGGAAAGATGTCGACGCTGATTTTCCAGTAATTAAGATTCTCCCAGGTTCTTCCAGCGACGGCGTCATCGCAAGCGTACGTGGGATGGACATGCTGGTGATCTTCCGTCCCAACTTCCAAGTACTGTCCACATTCTGCTCGCTGGAGGTCAAAGGCTTTACTCAAGTAGTATGACCCGAAAATCATCATGCACGGGATGAAGCGAAAAAGGGAGTTCACCACTGAAAAGTCTTCAGCGTCGATCCTACCACTGCAAAATCAAAGCCATTGATTGCGTCAGTAATTTATTTTGTGTTAATGCAGTAAAATGTCCGCGTCAGCGTCACCTGTTGAGGAATCCAAGCACGGTGACCAGAAGGAGAACAGAGGTCACTGTCCAGAAAAGAATCCAGAAGAATGGGCTCAGCGTAAATCCTTGGCCGGATATCATTTGGGATACCTGTTTTAGAAGCGGCGTTAATTTAAGTCATAAGTTAAGCTAAGGATGGAATTCGCATACTGCAAATAGACCCTTCCAGAGCAAGAGACCAGAAACGATCCCACTGGAGAAATTGCCCAAGTTATGGATGATCCTGAACAATTTCAAAATGGAGAAATCCTCATTGCTACGCCCATTGTTCCCAGCTCGTCCTTCTCCAGGCTTCGAGTCTCGTGGGATTAAGGACGCAGCAGATTTCCATTTTGAAGGGACTGAGCCACCATCCCCTGACCCTGAAACGGTTTCAAACTTCCGGTGCTCCAGTTCAGGAAATAGGATCTTGGATTGGATCTCATCTAGTTTCTCTTGCCACTTGTTCCGGTTGGAACTCTTCAAGGTGACGACGTCATCTTGGAAAGCATGGAGAATATCCTGGATTCGGAGTCCGCCCCCTTCATCACCTCTCCCCGTGCTCACTTCCGGTTCGCTGATTCTCTCTGCCCCTGCTGCTGCTGTTGTAGTTTTCCGAGTTGGACGCTTCTTGGCTTTTGGAACAGACGGGGAAGCCGATGGCGGCGGCATCTCTTCTGGGTTGTGCGTCCTGGCTTTAGGTGCACTGGAAATGGCAGCGGCAGCGTTTGATGTTGATGGTGGAGATGAAAATTTCCTCGGCTTTGGTTTCGGAAGGCGTGGCTTCCGCCGTTCACTGCTTTCAACTTCCACTTCCGCCTTGACTCGCTCCGGCTGATGATGGTGGCGTCTTTTGGTTGGAGAGGAAGTCGATGGTGACTCAGGAGATGGAGGTCCCTTTCGACTATCCTTCACTGTTCGCTTCCTTGGGATTGGGGTACCATCTGAATCTGACGAGGTGTCCATGATGAAGATTGTTGCGGAATGCGGATGTGTCAAATCAAAATTCCAAAATCCGAGACTGCTCACTTTTGCATTTTGAATTTATAAATGTTTGTGTTTGGGACGATCGGACGGTTGTCATAGTAACGCCAGGAACCGCCCGCGGTGCAGGGAAAGCATTCCCATTTATGGTTATTACACTTCACTGGGGAAAGCATTCCCATGCTTTCTTTTTCCTTAAGTTCGGCGCAGCATCGTCATTAAAACCCATCGGTCATCATTCCATGGCGCTTCAAAGATTTATTGTTGAGATCTGCTTGAAGAAGCTGAATTAACGCTATTACTATTTCAATTTCAACTAATGCAGAAGCATCGACGTATAAACGCATTCGAACCTAAAAAGGTTTTGGATCAATTCCAGAATTCACCGTCCCACTTTCTCCATGGCGGGGACTTTTCTCTGTCTGGAGACTTCTTTCTCCAGATTTGGCACTTCCAATTTTTCTAGCTTGTTATCTTCATCCACCTATCATTGTTAAGTTTAAAATTCTATTGTTTATCTGAACGACGATTCAGGACGATTGAAACAGCAATCCACTTCCCTCTGGCATTTGTTCTCTGTGATGATTGCGCAAACGAACCCCCAGGTTTGGACTCTTAAGGGTTGAAAAGTGGTTTGGGGAGGGGGTGAGTTGTATCAATTTTGGAATTTTAATTAAGGTCAATGTGAAGCTAAAGAGCTAAAGGAAGTTACATTGTTTATGGAAGTATTATCAGAGTATTACAACCAGTATACTGATACCCATCCGTATTCACAATGATAAAAAATCCGGAAGCGGAAGTTGATTATTAATTGGGTCACCCCTCCTGTTAATATGTCTGTTCTGTTCATCAATTTCTAAGTCCATCAATAATTACAACAGTTCCACACCCCTTATTTCCAAAGATTGGAGGAAAGTGATCTCGAAAACTAATTAATTGGACCTCTTCCTGGATACAGGGATGAATGGAATAATTATTCAAGACGACTTGATTTTAAAGTGGGTCAGTCGATACAAGTAATCTACCAAATCATGTTCCGTGACGCGTTGTCTCCAGTGTTCATAGTCGCAGTCATCGCACTTACTTCTCCAGTATACAGTAAGCAATCCGTAATATAATTATCCTGGAAGACTGTTAACATTCAATAATCCTTGTTTTAATTTGTTTTCCAGGCTTACGGTGCTATGAGTGCCTACAAATGTCCTGTGAGTCTCCCACCCTTTGTGAGTCACTCAAGCTCTCCATGAATCAAATCTTCTTCCCTCGTCGTCAACACCTCGAGTTCAATCCTAATGTGACCTGCCCTGACGCTCCGTTTGCTAATACCACTGCCTGGGCCCCCATCAGCCAAGAGTGCAAGAGAAGTGACACAATTTGCATTCAGGCTCAGGTGGAGGTTCACACTTCCTTTACTGGTCTCAAGGATTCGCTTGCCCTTGACCCCTACGCTGAAAATACAAGTAAAGGTGTTCTGAGGGCATGCGCCAGTAGACGCTTCCTCCTTGGACTTGGCGAGCCGACGCTGGAAGTGAGAGCAGAAGACGCCAATGAAACCTTAGGATTGGTCCTAGGTCAGCAGAGCACTGGCAAGGACCCATTCACGGTTCGAGAGATTTTCTTCCACCACTTTTACCTGGACCATAGTACTCCGGATGCTGTCAAGTGCATGCAGGACAACTGCAATGCAAGAGACGTCCCTAGCAGTACCGCCCCAGCACAAATCCCATCACAAGTCCTCAATATCCTGATCCTCGGAACCACTTTGACCCAATTCCGTGTACTAGGTTAATAAAATTGGAGCTTTATCCCGAACGAACGCGTACGACTTTATTTGTACATTGGGAATGTAATCACGGAAATTGGGCAATGCTGATGCAATTGCAGCGTAAATTGGGGGCTGGGTTTCGTGTCTAGGGCCAAGCGTTACCCAATTTCCTGAAGTACCAACTGTCGAGGTCTTGTCCCTCGGCTCCCGCACTCACGTCCACAGATCCATACAACTTAAATCCGAGTGCCCGACAATTTGCGAGGATTTGGTTGAGAACCATCCTGGAATGGACAGCGTCGGATCCTTGTGCATACCATGGATTACCAGACAGTTTTAGCTCCAGTGACCCATGGTACTCTTTCTCGCTCTGGATGCCTCCAGGCCACCTTGAATCGACAGCCTGACGCACGTGAGCCATCATCTGGGGAGAATCAATGACACGGATCCGGTCGCCCATATTAAATGTGATTACAAAGATCATGGCGTCTGGGTCAGGCTGTGCATTCTCAAAGAAAAGCGTGTCTTTATCGCCTTGTTTCTTGCTACAATCTGCTGATTGGATCAAGTTCCAGCCGTTCCTGGCCATTGCGATCAGGATTGAGTTGACAAGACGCCTGGCCATGACGGCTTCTGGCCCATTTCCTAGCCACGGATTTCCTTTGACCTAGTTACACAGTTTTGTATTAGATCACTGATTTTAATTTTAGGATTTAAAGTTTGATCACCTTGAATTCATGCGTCCCGTGGTATGGCCGCTCGTCCTGTATTGGACCCCAACCGTTCATAATAGCTTCTTGAATCGCTGAGGTTAGGGCTGTGGGGACTCCAATGAGACGGATCCTGTCAGTCATATTCAGTGATATTGAACATACTTTGATGTCACCACTCTCCGCTGCAAGGTGATTCATTTTAAACTTGACCAAGCGATGACCTTTCCTTCACAGCAAATAATTTTTTTTATAAAATCTTGGGCAAGCTGGACTTGAATCGATGTTGGCATCTCTCTCAGCGAAATTTTCCTCGTGTCTTTTTTAATCGATACTGGGCGTGTTCTCCAGGACCCTTTGGAGTCCAGACTTCAGACTCCCGCAACTCTCCAAGTGAAAGCAAAAAGAAAGTGACGCTATCAAACTTTATTTGAAGCTTTCTTCAAATTAGATAAACTACAATGATTCACAAAATATTTCAATTGAAATTAAAGGGTTCCATCTTAACATTAAGAAAAGCAAGTTCTCGAAATTCGTATCGTTGTGAAGTGAGGAGATTTGGTTCCCGAAAGAATAGACGAAGTCCTGCACCTTCCAACTGGTTCCACCAGTCGGTCAGCACTTGAAGCCAATTTTCATTCCGGAATATATTTAGGTGAACTTCAATCTGTAACTGGACGAATGGGAGTCGCCCTGGAAAGTCCTGCAGAGCTTGTCGAATCGACTCCCATTCCGCTCCCTCCACATCCATTTTCAGGACATCAATGACTTCCACTTGGTTTTCTTCCATAATACGCTTCAACGTCTCCATGTTTCCAACATTAGATGCAGCGATTCCAACCGGGTAAAAAACGGCTCTACCTGGGTACGCATCCACAATTGGGGGATGTCGGTTGGCGATGGTTGGGTCGAACATGTAAACTTTACAATTTGCAGTCCGCTTTAGGATTTCTTCCTCAAATGAAGTGTCATCGCGGACTCCAAAGGAGAAGATGATGCACTTGGATTTTGTTGCTAGCAGCTCAGCGAATCCGCAAATCCACTTCCCACCGTCCCCGACTCGCCCAATCCGTTCCTTGGTAAAAGGACAATCGAAACTGGGGTTGAAGAAATCCCACAGGATTTGAGCTTGACCCAGGTCAACCCCTTCCTTGAGCATGACCCCAGATGCAGCCGCTAGTCGTCGTTCCTTGGCTCGCATCCAATTGGTCTCTGCTGCTCTGAGGCGACGCGACAATTCATTTTGGGAAAAATTCACAGGGTTGATGACTAGGGATTTAGATTCTCCCTCAGACCCTAGAAAAATGAGAAAGCAATCTTTCTTCTCAGTTTTCTTGATTTTCAGCAAATTCTTTCAGACTAGACTTACCTTTCCCTTTAAATTGTTTTCCCTGATGTAGTAAAATGGTCAAATTCGAAGAGTATGTGGCCCAAGTAAGAGTTAGCATGATAGCACTCACTAAGAGGAGCGTTGGTTTCCAGTTCTGATTAATCATCTCTGCTCCAAAGTCAATCAATCGACCAATGACACGAGTTTTTTAAACTGAAAGACGCAAGGGTAAACTGTAACTGGACATAACAAACGGAACTGCGCAAACTTCGTAACCTATGACACGAAAGCGAGTGGAATTATAAGTAAATGATTTCGGAAAGTTCCTTTCCACTTAACTGGACAAGATGTTGCTATGGGTTTGCCGAAATTTGGCCAAGAGAAAGCTCACTGTCTCCAGTCGGGGAATAAAGACTAATAAGCGAAGCTCATCCATCAAAGCTCACACGAGTCACTGCGACCTTGGGCATCAAAATATTCTTCTCGTATAGCTATCAAAGCGAATAATTTATGCATCACTTCTACCCATCGAGGGTTAATTTTAATTGATGATGAAGCTTACAATCCTCCAAACAAGTATTTGAACGAATGATTTCTGTTGTAAGAAATGAATTTCCCAGAAGAGAATTGCTGTCATGGTTGTGTAAAAGGAGGATGAGAATCTGCAGATTTTGCTGGAGTTCAATCTTTCAATTGTCAATGTAGGTCACGTTACAATGCCCCAACCTGAAGCATTGTATTATATTACCCCCTCAAGCCGAATTCGCTCAATGAGCGTTCTACAACACCGAGAAGTGGGTTAGGTTTACCCACAACTAGATGTGACCCTTTTAAACCTAACCCACATCTAGATGTGGCTAAATTCGGCTTGTGGGTGTAACATATATAAATATCGAAGATGATTAATAAAATAGGAACAGACTACTGTTGAAGTAAGTAAGTAAACTCAGAGCAAGAATAAGCAGGATAAATTTGGCGACATGTCGATAGTAGTTGCACATCCTCACGACTGTTGATGATTAAGATAACATTTATTTGACGTAATTTTAATTAAACAAAAAGTTCCTAAAAGCATAGTCTGATCGGTGATTCTAAACAATTCATCAGCGTTTATTATTACAAAGGAAACGAACTGCTTCTGCTGCTAAACAATTTGAAACTAAAATTCTTTCACTTTGACATTAACTTTCTCCATTGTAAAAGTTGACTAGGTCTAACTTGTGTAAAGGTAAATTTAGGTTATTGTATTGTACTTTGGATTCTTAGTTGTTTAGTTTCATTGTAAGTTCTTTACAAGTACACAACAGACACAACCAACCAACCATAGAGAAAGTGGCAATCGGAATTGGCATTTTCTTCAACCTAACCTTCATTCAGGTTGTCTGGCGACGCTTTTAGCCTAAAATTCATATAGCATACCCACACTCACATGTACACAACCGGAAATGACGGAAAGTTTGTTCCAAATAGAAAAACAGTAACGGTAGTCAGTAACTTACGACTAGTTTCTTAACTAGTCAAATTTGCAGCATTCAGCAGTACCTCTTCTACCGAGCCTCTCACGTAGCCACCATTTGTTAGCACTTAAAATTAAGTTGAATGCTAAAAGACCAGCAGGATTACGCTACATAATTTTTGGTAATTAGCTAACTTTCTATAATCTCCTCTGTAATTAATTGGTCTTGTTTAGTTGACACTCCAATTAATAACCACTCTGACATTTACTTTGATAAAAACAAGGGAATTGGAATTAAGCTGCTAAGAAAGTAAGGACTAGGACAAGCAAACATTGCAGAGGTTATTGTTAAGAGTGCAAAAACACCTACAAGCGTAGCTTATTTAGGAATTATTAAATCTTAATTAGTAATCACATAATTTCACAGAAAACTGTCAGCCAGCATCATGCTAAATTCTACCTAGAAGAAATTGGAATTGCAACCCAAATGCATAAACTTTATTAATGCACTTCTCAGAAGTGCCTTGGAACAACTGGAGAAAACTCAAATCGTTAAATTCCATGCACATTTTACCACAACCAACTGGTTTGAAATGAAAACAACAAATTGAGTTTAAAGAATCTTGAGAATAATCCGCATTCCATTGAACTCATTTTAAGAGTTGATCCTGCGTTTAACTTTCACCTGGTGAAAGTGACTCGTGGAGGAACAGATTAATCTCCTTAATTTTAGTTAGTGATGTAGTTAGGTAAGCACTCCTATAAATTGAGTCAGTGAAAAATCTAATTAACATCAGATCCAAATTGAGGTTCTTTGTGGAATGATTTTCTGAGAATCCCATCCCAGTTTTCCGGAAGCGAGGGCAAGGGCATATTGAAAAGGGTTCCTTGAGATCCATTTTTTGAAGGGTCGACTGAATTTTTTTGTTTTTTATATTTTTTTTAAGCTAAGCTTCACTTGTCTCCTATTGCTAAACTTCCTCTCCAATGTTCCGGATAAGACAGAGTGAAAATAAAACACCAATGATCTGTAAAGAAAGAAATGGGCGTGGTCATGCCTTGGGTTTCATTTTGGCATGAAATTATTGTTCTACCTGAAGAAGTGCTAGACCCCCTGAACTTGCTCCAACAATTATGAGGTAACACCAGAGCCAACGTGACATTTCCTCCATGCAACCCTATAAAGACATTCAGAAAATTAGAAGTATTCCCTCATTAAACACAATTAATACAGGAGTTGCCCCAATGGACCTTGTCATATCTCGATCCTCGAATGCTGTTGTCGTTCTTTTGGCATTCCCTCAGATTCTCCGGGACTGGTTTCATCCATGGCCATTCATCTTGATACTGGAGTATAGGAAAAAGGGAAAACATTTTAAATTGAGTTGTTTAATTGAATAAAAATTGACTTGATTACTCAGAATCACTCACAGCAGTGGAGAGAGGACAGCATGTCAGGGGGTAAGTTTGTCCTTGGGGGAGGTTGAATGGCTTCCCACCTTGATCAAAGATTTGATTATAGTCGTTCCCAGAATCAACTCCGCAACACTTCATCTAAAATGATCCATGATGAATTAGTAATTGGTAAAAATTAGGCCTGAATTCCTGGAGGCTACTGGCGAATTGACGTACAGAATATTGAGCGTGATTGAAAGCTTCCGTGAAATCTTGATCGAAAGTATATTTTTGTGTCCATGTGGATTTCAGTTGACCTTTGGCCGTAGCCATATCTGGAAATGTCAACCAATAGTAGAGCGTTCCTAGTCCGATAGCTGCTTCCACAAAGCAAATGAGAATCAAGAAGAAGATGTACTGGAAAAAAGAACATAAACATGGAGTTTAGTTCAATGCTCCTCAGATTATCAATTAGAAAGGTAGTCAGAGGTCAATGCACAAGTGATTATGATACTTACGGTGCCAATCATGCATTTGCTTTCCTGAAGAGCTCCGCAGCATCCGAAGAATCCAACAAAGAGGATGATCCCTCCAACACCTATACTTGCGTATGCGACGTAATCCACGATCTCCTTGGGATACTTGTTAGGCTCATTTTCAATTAGGTTGAAGAGGTAGGTGTAGCCTTTGTCATACAACAAGACAACGCCCAATGCCAGAAACGCACAACCAGAAATCTGAATACAAAAAGATTGAATCAACTATTGTAACATCAACTAAACCTTGACCTTTGGCATCGAAAAGCCAAAAGTTGAAAGAAGTGCCTCGAAATGTTTTCTTACCCAGAATAAAAGATTGTAAAGAATTACAAATGTCTTTGAACATCTCGGTCCGCAGCATCCTGCCATTGTCCTGATCTCGGCTTGAATTAATAGAGAGCACGATGATGGAGTGTCAAAAATGGGACTGGAGATCTCCTACTCACTGCAAAATCAGAAATGAATCCGGGATTTGAGTCTTGTGCTTCGCCAACGATCTCGTTAACGATAATTTATTTCAATTCCCACAATCACTACTCCTAGCCAGCAGCCCCACAAAATTTTGCACTGCAATAAATTACTTCGACCTTGACAAAAATTTGAGCGATCTTTACAAATGGGAAATATTGGCTTCCCCAGCCTTTCCTTTTTTCATTTCCATTCAAACAATGGGAAAATGGATCAAGAGAAAAGGGAGACAATAGAAATCCCCCCTGCTGGAGAATTCCATATCCTTCTTGGTCGATGAGTGATAGTAAAGTGAAATTACATATTTTATCATCCTGTTTTCTCCATTGTTTGACATGTCTTGTCAGATTCCCCTTTCTCCGATTAGGATTTCCGAACAGAAGTATTGACTTTCTCAATAGAATTATTTAGGTACCCCTTTCCTAGCTCGGCTCGCCTGTCCTTTGGATGCCATTAAATGTCAATATGAACCATGTTGGAGTGGTGTTTGTTTTGCATTTTGTTGCGAAGCACATTCCCCCAATTACGGACCTGATGAATAAAAGAAAGCGACCTTCTCCAGCTCAAGTTCACATTCAAGGTTTGTGGCTTTCTCGCGTGTGACAACTGGAAGTTTGGGCAATACCTTTCCAAACTAATTAAGGGGACATGAAGGGAGAAAGTCAACAACGTGCATCTACCTTCACTTTCACATCATTGGACATTGATCCCCTCACCTTCTCATACTCCGTGCATCTACATCATTCCCAATCTTCTCACCTTTTCATCATCTCCGAGGTCATTAGGAGCGTCAATTCTCAAAAGTGTGATTAGGTGAGCCATTACAGTGGTTCGTGAGGCTGGAAGGCCTGGCATTTCTCCTCCAAGAAGAAGAAATAGGGCGAGAATGTACTTTAGACCCATTTCCATGGCTACTTGGCATGGTCGACTTCTAAAAGGAGAGCTGGAGCAAGCTAGGACTCGTATCGACCAGCGCACAAAGGCCACCAACCTCAGAGGATGATGATGTGAGGACTTTCTCCTCCTTTCTCCAATACATCTCCTCGGACGTCTTATCCTTCAATCCCTTCCTTCTTCCTTACCCTGCTTCCACTAAACAAGAGGTATTTACATTCAATGTTCTTCCAGCGATTCACTGGAATTCCTCAGTTACTAATAAATAAGGCAAATCCACCATGAATTATTGGAGAATAAACAAACTCTGCGTCAGAATTTGTTGATGTTACTCAACATGACGCGTCTGGTGCTCCACATTCAGTTTTACAACGAAAACAGGATGGAAGACTCACTGCATCTCCTTCCCAGAAAAGTGAATGATTTAAAATTCCAAGTGCATGTCACTTATCCTTAGAATCTTCTTAGAAGAGGAAAAAAGTTAAAGCCAAAGAATGGGGCAACAGGCAGGCGTTGTTCCTACTCGGTTTCCCACGGGGAGTCTAAAAATAACTTTAATGTAATTCTTTCCTGGAAGTTGAAGATGATGGCTTGTCCTTTTCTTCCCCGTTTTTCAGAGGCTCCAGTGCACTGACAATGGATACCACTTAGGTACCTTTTCCGTTTTCCCCGAATCCACAAATATCCAACTTTCTCTTTTAGAAAATCAATAAATCAGGATGATTAGAATTATGATGAGTGGGGGAAGGACGCCCAACCCTTCCTACCTACTAATTTCCTTCTCCGCCCAGTGAGCACTTAATTTCTGATAACGTCCTAATCAGCCTCCCATAACTCATCCCGCTTCAAAACACGCAGAGCAACGCCTGGTGAAAGTAAGCAAGATGGGAAAAGAACCATTCGTCTCACCTGGGAATGTTGGGCTGGAACTTTGTACTTGGGTTTTACAGGAAACTTGGAGAAAGTGCTTTCACGTCCACTTTTCCAAGGAATACAGAACTGATTGTTTAGTAAACAGATCCACCCACACTGATCCTGGGACTTGATACAAAAGCAGCAAAGTGCTTTCCCTTTTTAAATTAATCCAATACGCGTGTGGTTGTGGTGGTGGGAGAGAGAGCGAGAGTTCTACTATAAAAATTCGGAGTACTCCGGGTATCGGGCGCTCCCTTCTTCTTCCCTAGATCCGCCCGACTAGAGTTGACTTCGTTCACGACTCCTAAGCGAGGCGCTCCCAGGAATGAGATGCGTCTGCCCCAAACGCTTGCCCTGGCTTCGTCCGTCGTCTTCAAATAAAATCCTGGAGAAAGGAACCCATCCTCCAGCACGCACGCATCAACAAACATTGGCCAACACGGGAATGTAAGGGACCATACGCACTACCAGCATTCTGTCCAAAGTAAAAAAAAAAAAAATATTCGGAAAACGGTAAAATTCCTCCGCCTTACATTTTTTTAACAAACTTTCACTTACCCACCACCACCGCGTCCGTCTGTCCTTCCTGTATCCCCGGGCATGGGAAAAGTTATTAACTTCCAAATAAAACAAACACTCCCTAGCTTACGCTTAAACTTTAATCGAATTGAGACAAAAATGCAGTAAAAGGAACAAAAAACTTATTAAACTGGGAATCAAAACTCGTAACGTATCCGATAGAATTTTGAAACAAAAAACTCGAATGTAGAAAATGTGAAAATTATTAAACCTATATAACCTGCGAGTGGCGGTTGATGCAGAGGGAAAACTTCTCTGACAAAAGGAATGAGGTCGCTCCTAAACTTATTACGTGCCCTTAATTATAAACAGTTGAAGAGTTTGTGGTATTGGTAATTTATGGTTGGTTCTTCAAACGCTTTCTTCATCTCCTTCCAATCTTGGGAATTTCCACGCACGTTCTGGGATTTGTATCTCATTGCTTCCTTCTTCCTCCAGCAATTTTCTCTTTCGTACCACTGGTGTAACTGCTTTGTTGGGTGTTTCGTCCAATGCAGATGACTTGTTAGAAAGAGTCCGAGCAGGAGTTTCCACTTTCCTTCCAAGGCTTGGCACTGCAGGTACTTCCGCTTGTTCGAGAAGAGGAAGGTCCTCTTTTTCCAACATATGAAACAATAAGTTACATCGAGCGTGAAGCTCTTCCCTTGTACGCGTCCGTAAAAACCAACCAACGTCTGGGCTAAGCCTAATGAAAAATGAAACAGTGATTAGTGACGGGATGATGGTGATAAAGAACAAAGGTGGGTTAACCAACTGTAAAGTATCCTGAAGTATTTGATATGGAATCCCACGGTCTCCTTCTTCATGAATTTGATGCAGAGTTGAGAGAATGATTCGGTCATGCTGGATCTTAAATCGCTTTCCTTGCCATGATGGTGGATCAAAGGTGATTTCCAGCTCTTCCTTTGGATTCCCATACTTGCTCATCTAATTTTATCATTACACGCACATTTGACATTTAAATAGACTCGTGTATGGTGCACTATGAGGAAAGTGCAATACCTTGGCGGCCAGAAGCTGCTTCCGGCGAGCAACGGCAGGCATGAGTGAGCGCTGGTTGTACTGAGTCAGAAGCTGTTCGACATCACACATTTCGACATAACGGTTGAGAAAGACTTGATGATATGCAACAACGTCCTCTGGGTTCATCCCGGGCATAGCATCCACAATGACATCCAACTCTTCAAGTCCAATTGTTGTAATTACGTGCCAGTACTTCATAAAGTTTGGTTTAGTCATCTTGACAAAACTCTGTAATAATCAGAACATTAAAAACGGGACACGTTTTAGTTGGACCTTATGTATAGGTGCAGGTAAAATGAACTTACGGCTCCCGTCAGATTTTTCATTTCCTGGTCTTCCTCCGATGTCAGGGGTTTACATTTCTGGATTCTCTTTTTCTCCGATTCCTGGTCCTGGGTGGATATACTCCGGTCCATTTTCGGAAACTACAGAGTTCAATCAAATGTAAAGATTTACAACTAATAAGTTGGTGATCGAATGCAGGCGTGAAACAAGTGACTTCAAATACTGACATTAATTTGGCGCGTGGATTTATAATACATATCCAACTGTTGGAAGTAGAGGTCGAGGAGTCGCGGTGAGCAAAATTGGAAGTCGAACAACGCTTTTGGTTTCTTCATCGCAACCTACGAAATAAAAACGAAAACCACACTCCCAATAAAATTGAGCAACACAAATTTTACTTCAAATTCAAAGGGTCAAAATTGATTATTCTTACCATAGGTACTGCTTTTTCCCCTTGAGTTGGATCTGGAGTTTTCTTCATCACAGCCTGTAAAATGAGAACGGAAGGATGTCAGTGGAATCGTGGACAGCTGAATCTAAATGTCAACCTGAATTAGCTTGAAATGAAGGTTTACCTGAAGCTTGGATTTTTTCACTTTTACTACAACTGGAGAGCCACTCAGGAGGATTGGAGAGGCACTTGTGTCCTTAAGAGTGGCAGTTGCGCTAGATCTGAAACCACTTCCGTATAGATTATACGGTGGGTCGTCATCGTCGTCTTTATCTGTAACCGAATTTATGGCTGAATTGAGAGCATCCAAGTCCTTCTGGCGACGAGCAGTTGAAGCGATAAATTCTTCTTCTTCTTGCGACTGTTTAGTTCTCTTTCGTTCACGAAGAACTCTGGAAAACACAATACATTAACTCCAGCTCGTTTATAAAATTAATATTATTCGTACGGTACCTGTAGTCAAGTCCCTCGAAGGCGTGGCACGAAAATACAGGAAAACTACTGACAGAAATTGTTTTTTCTTGTAGCAACTCCGGAACCGGTGCTTCATCGATAGTAAAGTTCCGAAGAGAATCCTCTTCCAAGGAAGCAAGCTTGGCATCCATAACGTCTGCACGAACTTTACTTCTGGCCAAAATCTCATCAATACTTTCATCCGTCACCGTGGATGTGGATTCCTTTGAGGCAATGATACTCTCCGCTCCGAATCGCACCATCTTCCGTATCTCTGATTTCGAGGGTAAGTTCTTTCCCGAATCCAAGAGGCGACCCTGCTGAATCACTTTCCTATCCAGATGGAGTTTGACTTCGGCTCGCTCCACTATCTTCTCATCAACTGTATGCTCAGTAATCAGTCGAAAGACGCGAACCTGTTTCTTTTGTCCAATCCTATGACATCGATCCTGTTACCAAAAAATACCAGGATCAATCTTGGCTTCACGGCATGATTTCGAGTTGTTTAATTGCTCACCGTGGCTTGGATGTCCATTTGAGGATTCCAGTCGGAATCATAGATGATCACAACATCAGCAGTGGTCAAATTAATTCCCAAACCTCCTGCACGGGTAGAAAGAAGAAAAACAAACTTGTCGCTATTTTCAGAGTTGTAGTCATCAATCGACTCTTGACGTCCTCCATTTGTCGATCCGTCGAGGCGGCAGTACTAAAAATAAAAAGGAACGTAATCACTACTGGGAGTAGAAAGGAAGAAATTCTTCCGTGGAAGGAAACGAAGTGGAAGGAAACGAACATACTTTCCATTTTTTCCAGATCATGTAGTCCTCTAGGATGTTAATCATTGTTGTAAACTGGGAGAAAATGAGCACCCTGGAACCTTCCTCTTCTAACTTTGGCAACAACTTGTCCAGAACAACCATTTTCCCACAATTGGTTACTATATGGGAGTCAGTTGTATAAGGGGGACCGGGTTCGGATGCGGGAAAGAGATAGGGATGATTGCAGACTTTCCGAAGGTGCATCAAAACTCCGGCAATTCTACACTTCCGAAGTTCTCCGTTTCGTAAGACCTGAACATCGTCCAGCAGAACTTTGCGATACCTGTACAGAGAATCATTTTGGGAATGAACTTTTCTGTATCAGGGGTGAATCATAACAAAATGACATTTAGGTTACCATTCTTTCTGCAACTCTGAAAGCCCAACGTACACTTTGATTTCTTTCTTTGGGAGTAGACTCTTCTCGACATCAGCCTTGATGCGACGTAAGAGGAATGGTCGTAGAATCCCATGTAGTCGATCCACCATTGTGGTGCTCCCAAGACAAGCTTCCGTATCGAACCACGAATCAAAATCCTCGGCAGAATTGAAGACATCTGGAAGAAGCATGTTGAGAAGAGCCCATAGCTCATGTAAATTGTTTTGTAAGGGGGTTCCAGAGAGCAGAAGACGATTTGTGGATTTCAACTGGCGAACGCATCCCGAAAACTGTGAGTTTTCATTCTTCAAACGGTGACCCTCATCGACAATTAGATAAGTCCAATGAAATTTGCGAAGGATTCTCATTGACCTCAAAACGTGGTCGTAAGTCGTAATACAAATGTTCCAATTTCTTTTCATCAAAACATTTTTGAAGTAGTCGTCCTGTGGAATGTGGATCACACACAGTAATTATAAATATTACCATTCAGGATATGAGCACAAAATTACAACAATGCCTTACCCTGGTGGCTTTACTACAAACTAATGTAACAGCCTTCAATGATGGGCACCATTTCTTCACTTCGTTTTCCCAGTTTGACACGGTAGACAGTGGAACGACGACTAAATGTGGTCCTTTGACATTTCGATAGTTGAGTAGATACCTGAAACCAGTAGGTTAACAGTAGTAGTGGCGTAAATTCTTTATTAAATAAGAACTAGTGGGATGAATCCTTACCCAAGCAAAGAAATGGTTTGGATCGTCTTTCCAAGACCCATTTCATCAGCCAGAATTCCATTGATCCCATTCTCGTAGAGTGAGATTAGCCAGTTTAACCCTCGAATCTGGTAATCTCTCATCTTTGTATTTTTGATGAAGGATGGGCTTGTTTCGAACTGTGGAACCTCCTTACGTTTCCGGACCACACCGTCACCATCGTCCACGCTGTCAAAAATAAAACCCAAACCATTATGAACAATCAAAGCTTTAAAATAGACGGTGGAAAGTCTAATCTAAGTGTCCGGAAGTTACTTTTGTCGAGATTCAACGAGCAATTCCTTCAACTTCGTCCCTTTCGGTCTCTGCCCTGGTCTCCATCGCTTATCCCCGCCGTCGCCAGTTACCGCAGACTTCATGAAATGTGAGAAAATCTCCGTCTGACGAAGCAAGAACTCAAGCCGTTTCTGACGACCCTTATCCTATTAAAAGGAGTATAATTAAATTCAAAACTAAAGTACACAAATATTTGCACTTACCAAATTCTCAGCATGGACCTCCTTTGTAGTCTTCAAGTTGAATGAATCATTTGAGTCTGAATTGTTAACGCTTTCAGTGAAATCTGAAGCTATTGAAATCAGGAATAATTATTAGTTGACCTGATTAATTTACACACGCAAAAGTTACTAAAGTAATCAGTAAAGTACTTACTATGTGTCGAAATCGAAACCACTGAGGCTGCTCCTGAACTAGTTCCAAGGCTTCCATAATCTGTATCTGATGAGGTATCCGAAAGGCATACCAAAGGTGGGGGCACTTTGCTGGATCCGGCTTGCATGACAGTGTTCCGATGTTTGAACATTCTGACCTCGGGTTCCAGTTCCAGTTCTTCCAGGAGAGGACGAGCGGAGCGGAGGAGGAGAGGGACTTCGTCGGGTCGGGTCACGGATTCTCGAAACGAACTCAGGAAGGATGATGACTCCACGACGACTAATCAAATCAAGTACTATACTGGAAGGAGTCCGACGACGCCGTGAATGAATGAAAAGAGAAGGAAAAGAAAGGAAAAAGAGAGAGGGAGGGGGAAGAAACACACAGAAAAGCGGGAGAAAACATACAATGACGAGCGAGCGCCAGTAGACACTTTGCCGCCTCTCGATTTTCGTCCACTGTGAGACATTAGATGACAATTCGCTGAAAATTTTAATGCAAAAACTAAAAACTTTGTTGCAACTTTCGAGTGCAGAGTCACTAATTAAATTATAATTTAACAGCTAGCCTAAAATTAATCTGAACCCAAATGAATTTTTTCCAACCAATAAATCAATCGAGAAAAAATAAAAATTATCTAGACTTTTGAAAACTCCCAAGAAAAACATTTAATTAGTATTAACTGTGGTATTTAATTTAGTTAACAATGTACTGCACTGCTTCTTTAGTTTAGTATCTATGGTTGGCTTCCTCTTTATCTTTACAAATGACATGGATTTATTAACGGGAGATGATGTTTGATTAGGTTGTCACTCCAATGGTTATGCCCAAATTGGAGCCAGGTACGGAAGGTGAAACGGCTGCGATCCCGATATCAGCCCTAACTGGTGACCCTACTCAAACACAACTCGTTACTCTGAATGCCCAAGGTCAAGTTAT